>VMBQ01003049.1:11230-116955 GCA_007657795.1 Dreissena rostriformis
GGACACACACACACACACACACACACACACACACACACACACACCGACAGAGAGACAGATACAGACACACGGATACACAGACATGCAGACAGACTGACAGTCAGACTGACTTACACACAGAATAGTTATAGAAGATTCACTTTGTGTGTTTTGGTAAGCGATATCAGAAACGTTTATATAAAATAATTACATTTCCAGGTATAAATTAACTCTTCAATAGCTGTGAGAGACTACCTAAAACTAGAACATCAAAACTGTCCCGAAAACTTGTCTAAAGGTTACATACCGTCTTCTGACGAAGCAGACGACATTAAATTGACACTAGAGATCGCTGAGAAGCTGTCAGCCAATATGGGCTTCTTGTCCAATGCGGTACGCACTGAATGACTCAGCGTCTATTTTAGGATTAAAAAAAGATGGGGGAATTTTACTAATAATTCTAATATTACAAAAATGTATGACATTTTTCCTTCTTTGTCTATGTAAAACATCCCCCTTCCATACCAATATGGGGTTGATCTTCAATAAAAGGCGGTGAATCCCCCCATCCCTCGTCCTAGAATAGACACTGTGACTGATGGACGAAATCACAGACAACAATGTCCAAATGACCTCGCACCAACAACAATAAGTAACTTTGTCATGTGAACGGCTTTCTTTACAGAGAGGCGAATTGAATGTAATTTTAAGGCTACTTTAAGGTCACCGGAAAAAATAAACTTTACATAAGATAATCTGTCTTGCTTGTATTGAAAGGAACACAAGCATACGCCCTGCTGTTTATTTTTAGTGCCATTGTCCCTTTCAACAAGATATGTTCCCCTTTAATTTGATATTGCATGTTTCCACTTTTCGTTTCCAGCCGTATACATTTCCGCAATCTTTGACTTAGAACAAAGAACATCTGTCAAATCCTAACGCATTGAGTAAGGGAGTCTGTGCTATATGACTGCTATATGACTGCACTATATCACCTCGTTATCAGTGAATTTGGAGCAAAAATTGATCTCTGCATCTTTTCTTATTTTCGATGATTGCGCAGAAACTGCTTATAGAGAATGGTACGATATTTATTTTGAAAGATACTCGACTCGGGTCTTGCATGATATCTTGCATTTAGAATACTGCTCGTGTCTCTTTCTTAACCCGTTTATGCCTAGCGTCTAGAAAAAAGGCCTTGGCAAACAGCGCAGACCCAGATGAGACGCCGCATGATGCGGCGTCTCATCAGGGTCTTCGCTGTTTGCTTAAAGGAATGTCTGTGAGAAATATTCTAAAAATAGAAATAAATATACCAGACATCCCTAATTTTGGAAATAAATTGATCCAATTTAGAAGGATGGGAGAGTCCACTAGGCATAAATGGGTTAAAGTAGGACCTTTAGGCTGCTGTATGTCTTGAACACTTTTTCTTCGAAAGTAGTTGTTTACTGGTAGAATGTGCTATGTTCGTTTAAAAATCACTTAATAACGTCTATCAATGCATTTGATGTTTGATGCTATTTTTAATTTATTTGAACTACTTGAACCACACATATCGTTAACGTTACAAAGTATATGTACAGTTTTATAACGTCAATCGAAGAATGTTCGTTTATATATTTGATTAAATCGCTGTTATAATTAAGTAAATGCTTTGTGGATATGTACAGATTTGCTCAAATACTAGTAATAGCGATTACTGGTTTTGAGAGGATACGGTTTGGTGTTTTTTATATTGTGCCATAAATAGATTATTTTATATATCACGGACACATACATGTCCGTTTATTAACATCTTTACTAGCCTTAAGCACGTGGTGAAGACGAGGGCAGTTCTTATCCGATTAAGTTGCTTTAATCCCGGTCAAGCTGTCCGATATACTACCGATTAACCCGACGCACAATAAGGGTGTAATATTGTCCTAAGCAGGTCAAAACATATACAATGTACTCTACAGTCAAGTATTAGCACAGCTGAACATTTTATGTCGACAATTAAAACTAAAATAAACTATTGTTGTTATCATGTTGTCCCATGCCTTAACACATCAGCGTTGTAGTTAAGTGTCTGTAATAAATTATTTTTAAGTATTGTTTTCCTACGCATGCGTGTAGTTCTAAATCAGAAAAAAACTTTACTGTTGAAACGAAGTGAACACGTTTTAAGATAAGCTTTAGATGTTTTGGACCATGGTCCCTGATATTGTGAAGTCGACATTCGCGTGAAAAAAAGTAATACTGTTGCATTATGAAGAGATGTCTAGCGTATTAATGGTATATCCCAGAACGTTATATTGTTAAGGAGTATATTGTGCTAACAAGATGTACAATTATTCCTACCTCGAAATACACATGCATAGTTTCTTTAAATATAAATTATACTTGTTACACTATTTTGAAATATGTTTGCAAAACTTCGCTCCCATTTTCCTTATTTTATTTATCTCTTAACACGACAGCTTTTGAAAAGTTGACATAAAAGGAATGAACGAAACTGGTACATTTATGGCGTATTTGAGCTTCTCTCTTTGAAAAAGGGGTTTAATTCATGTGCGTTAAGTGTCCTCCCAGATTAGCCTGTGCAGTACGCACAGGCCAATCGAGACGACACTTTCCGCCTTAACTTGATTTTTAACCAAGAAGAGACTTACTTTTAACGAAAAATACACTTAAAGCGGAACGTGTTGTCCCTGGTTAGTCTGTGCGGACTGCACTGGCTTATGTGGGGAGACGCTGTACGTACTTGCATTACACCCATTTTTCACAGAGCAATGCTCATTTGTATTTGCTGTAAATACGATCTCCAAATGTGCATGTATAAACTGGTTGATACGCACGTTAAGTATTTCGCCATTTGTTTGCGTTACCAGGATTTCGATTACAGTATGTTAGTTTTAAAAACATGTCGTTTTGTTTTCACTTTGTGCTTTAAGGATCATATCATGTCCGTGCACATCTTATATGAAACATTTAAGTCTTGCTCTGTGAAAAGGGGGTTTAATGCATGTGCATAAAGTGTCGTCCCAGATTAGCCTGTGCAGTCCACACAGGTTAATCAGGGACGACACTTTTCCCCTAAACTGGATTCTCGCTAAGAAGAGTATAACTTTAAACGAAACATACAATTAAAGCGGAAAGTGTCGTCCCTTGTTAGCCTGTGCGGACTGCACATGCTAAATTGGGACGACACTGTACACACATGCATTAAACCCCCTTTCTCAGAGCGCGCCTCATTTGCTATACAACGTGAACAGAAAGACCCACACAATGTTGATTTAATTACCCATTTTGTAACTGGGGTAGACATTACGCAACATGTTATTTCGGAGAGGACATTACTCATCAATCATTGGTAAAATGCATACAAATATTAGGAAAAGTACTTATTGGACAAAACATACAAAACTGAAAATTGAATTGATATTGCAAGAAAATGTATTAATACTGCATGCCATTCTTTGGAACTACATGAACATAATTCTTTATAGTTTTAATAACGAAAAAACGTTTTGGTAATGCCAAGACATGTACAATTTTTGTTGACGAGTATTTCCCATCGTCACTCTCACGTCATGGCTCTGTTCGTCATGGTAATATGAGGATAAGATTTATTTTAAATGCAAGAACACAAATCACACATTTATTTTAGCACGCATTTGATTACGTTAAACTATTTATATGCGGTGTTGTGTTGCGACTTGCAAGAGTTATCGCTTTTACAACGACCAAAAACGAACAATATTTGTGCAGTATCAGTGAAGAGCACATAAATCAAAAGGTATTTAAATAGAGTTTCATTTTGTTCCAAAACCCGACACTTACCTCATCAAACATGAACATGCATATCAACCTTGCATTTCGTAATCTCATTAATAAGTTTACCTCTTTTACTTTGTTATAGTTAATGCAATGTGTTTTTTATCAATTTGTTATAAAACTGTTTTATGTGAACTATTCTATGATACGTACGTCTATCCCGAAATCAATCAATCTAAATCTAACCGTATCAAGCGCGGTTATCAAATCGGTGACATACTGCGCATTTAGCTCATTGTATGTTCATTGTGTGGTCTATAAAATACATGATTCGGCTTTAGTCGATAATTTCAAGCTGTCTGGCACTGCAGTGTTTCATTTAATTTCGATTTCAAGTATTTCCATTTATGTCACACGGAGCGTTGCGAAACTCGGTGAAATTAATTCGATTAAGTTAAAGTCGAATGAATAAGTTAAAGTTTTACTACATTCAGTTAGAACATTTAACCTTAACCTCATTGGCTACAACAGTCGATTTAAACTGAATTATTTTGGTTTGATTTAAACAAGTTTGGACTAACGTTTAAATCGAGGAAACAACGTGGTTGCTGTAAAACATAATACAATTGTCTTCTCCTTAGAAAGCGGGGGAACATATCGTACGATATTTCTCCCAACACGTGGCCCGATAGCAGATGAGCAAAAGTGAATTAATAATCTGTGAGAGAGAAAAAATAAACTGGACCTGAATTCATTCAGTGCTGGAAAAGGGGCGAGTTTCACGTCGCCGTTGTGAGGCTGCTCAGTGGTTACACTGGAATGAAAACGGCGGTGAGGCGTGAAGACTAGTTGTGTCACCGTAATACCGGACGCAACGGAGCAGACGACTTTGTTACGCGATTCGTTTGTCGTCTGTTGGCTGTTAATTCGGACAGCTCAGCTGGGTATAGAAAACTCGTATTGATTTCGAATAGTGGTGTTTTCTTCAGGAAGGAATAACATATTTCTTTGAGGCGATAGCACGAGGAGTTGCAGAAGTGTTTCCAAAATGGATTTTCGCTTTTGTTATTACGGATTATTGTGTCTCCTGCTGCAGACGGTAAGTCGCCACCCGTCAACAGATTGTAAAGTAACACAGATGCTTATCACACATTTATAAGGTATATGAGCTGATTGGATAGGATACAAATAATTTAAATTTGATAATTTTTAAATTGATGATTAAAATCATATATGTTTGGGAATTTTTATATTGAACACAGAGGAAATTCTTTTTTAAATATAAAACAAATCTAATAAGAAGTCGTAGCAGTAGAAGCAGTATGCACTTATAGTAGATGTAGCATTGTATCAGTAATAACATTACAGTAGTAGTGATTGTGATAATTGTCTTCTTATAAGTCGCATTTTATCTATAGCTGTAAAAAGTCGAACAATGCATGGTATTGGTATCAATTTATGTGACACACATTGTGAGGTTTTGACGACTTGTGCTACCANGGGGGGGTCAAATTACATTAACAAGAACAAAGTGCTCATATAAAGTGCACTGAGGTCAGCAGGGTCAGCGCTTGCATGTTCATTACACATGCTTCCATGCATCAATTTACATTTATTAATTTAAAATGTCAAAACTCCTCATCGAAACTAAATTATAATTTTTAACGTTCTTGAAAATATAACACTTGATTGCGTTCGTTTTCTGGAAGGATCCACTTGGTGGAGAAATAATGAGAACACTCCCGGAGTACGGATCAGACCAGGGACCTCCCGATCTATAGACAAACACCATGTCTACTGCACCACCGTGACTTGTAGACATGGTGACATAGAAATAGATCAAAGTGTACTCAATATGGGACCCGTATAAATCCCTGTTATAATATCTTTGGAGAGGACATATCGGTAGCCAAAATGGGTTTTCAAACTATGTTAATCTTTCAGGGGCCCCTACGATGCATAGATTTGTTGACATAGTTATGCTCTTTCCAAACATGTACTGAATTGGTTAATGAATATCACGATATATCCGTGTAGTTTGTTCTGTCTATAGGGATTTGTCACATTAAAGTATTTATCTGCACTCAGTGCATATATATGTACGATTAGGCAAAAGCTACGATTGAATATGCATTCATATAAACCACAGAAACATAACTTATTTAATAGTTTATTGTTGAAGCTATACTTGAGAATGCCGGTCGTATTATCTACGATTTCTCGCTTCCTTACACAGCTCGTGGTGCTTGGTATTTCCGTACATACATTGTGTGACACCGAGGGATATCATGTAGCACATATATTATGAGATTTAAACGGTCATGTTACAGCATCAAAGAAACGCTGACGCCATGTTAAGAAAATGAACTTAATCTGTAACACGCGTTTGTCGATTTAAAAATTAGTTTGTCAAGTGTATTTTGTACTGTGATGATACATTAAGACTACCGGAAACGTCAAGGTTGGAGAGAACGCGTGATTTATCTGTGACCCGCGTCTTATGCAAACGGGTATTATGCCATTTGCGAAAAGCGTAGCTCCAGACCAGCAATACGCAACCGCACAGTCTGTTCTGGAGCTACGCTGTCCGCTATAAAGTAACACACGGTGTTGTGGTTACATTATCGGACAGGGTAGCTAAGTACCAGACTGCGTGGATGCGCAGGCTGGTTTGAAGCTACTCTGGCCACATATCGCATAAACCAATTTTCGCATGGCGCGTTCCAGTATACATGCAGGTTTACTCACACGTTAATAATAAAATTAATTGATTTTATACAGAGTATGTTGTAGTTTTTTTTCCAGCCGTACATTTAGTTTGTTTTCCAAAATGTAATAGCTCCCATTTAATTGTAAAGTGAAAGGTTAAAGCGATTCGAAATTTTACAGTTATAGACTGTAGACAACGGAGGTCTGTATTTCAAAAGTGAAACCGCTCGATGAATGAAATAAGGATACTAAAACATTACGTGATGACAATAATAGCTGACATTGTTTTAAGCACAAAGCGTTCATCAAACAATGCCAAGTGTGAAACACTCAGGGTTGTCACGGGCCTCGTCAAAGCGGACATTAACGTAGTGAGAGCGCGGTTCACAAAGATAAGTCGCAGCGAGAAGTGCATTGTGAGTTTTCGTATTACGGTCGACAGTTTGTCCAAGGAATGAACAATGATGAGACAATTCCATGCAACGTTGTCGAAGGGGTTAGGGACACAAGTTTTGCCAACTTAACAACGTAAATGATTAAATGATCGCGGATCATCGCTATTAGCAAACGTGACATCACTTCCGGTAATGTTTCGAACGCGATGTGAACAAAAGAAGAGAATCAGTGCTGATGGCGCTATTGTCTTAAGAGGTCTCTCAAACCAGTCGCCAGAAATGAATATCATTAGGATGTTCACTTGTTTTTAGCTCGGCTGTTTTCGAAGAAAATCCGAGGTATTGTCATAGCCAGCTCGTCCTTCCGCCGTCCACCATCCGCGGCCGCCGTCCGCCGTCCGCGTCGTCCCAAACTTTGACATTGGCCATAACTTTTGCAATATTGAAGATAGCAACTTGATATTTGGCATGCATGTGTATCTCATGGAGCTGCACATTTTGAGTGGTAAAAGGTCAAGGTCATCCTTCAAGGTCAAAGGTCTTTTTTTCTTCTTTTTATTCAAAACTGCACCCACAGCCGAGCGTTGGCAACCGCTCTGCGGTGCTCTTGTTTTAAAATATATATCCGTAAAGGTTTTGCGATCGCATTAGAAATATTTCTTACAGGGGTTGCGCTTAGACCTATGGTAATTATTTTGCGTTGTGGTGCTCGAGACACAGGATTAGATGTAAAACTTCAATCGCGTTGTTGTAGAATTGCTGTAAACCTTCCGCTGTTGTGTTCATGGGTTCCTTGTTTTGGCTTGGTCAAAAGAGGCCGAGATTTTTGTGTATATATACGTGAGTTTTTTTAAAATTATACCCCATTCACAACGAATGTGTGTTGGACATTTACATTTTGAATGGGGATATATCTTGCAAACTATACGAGGTATACATTTGGCATTGCATAGGTAGTTCGATTCCATTAATGGGAAGTGCGCACGAGCCATGACCCCTTCTTTCATTATATCACAGTAATTGTCCTTGTGTCTACTCAAGCTTAAAATTTGATCAAGGCATATTTCGCCTTTAATACGAGAAAACAGCAAAACTTTTAAGGCATGATGCTTGAATTGTTGGGAAACCAGTTCTTGAACCTGATTTGTTTATGCAGTCTGGCACAGCGGCATGCGGGGTTCGTCAGGCACGCCAGTGACAGTTCTAGTTTTAGATTGTTTGCTATTTTTGTGACACTGTGTATTGAAAGTGTAAAAAGTTATGTAAAAATAAGATGATTTTAGACCATGCTTCATATGCTAAGTAGTTATTATAATAAGGATTTTGTTTTTAAATTGGGTTGTCCTGGGGCTCGAACCTTTCGAATTTTAAAACGTTATCTCGGTTTAATGCGTTTTTGTTACATGATCGATGACAAGCGATGCGAACGAGTTTTCACTTCCCGATTTCAATTGAGAATTAGCAATACACGAACATATCTTTTTAGCATGTTTCTTAGTCAGAAGTGTTTATGTGTAAGTTTTAATATAATGCATACATGTTAAAGTTTTTATATGACTTTTTTATATGATAATTTTGCGTAACTGTGAACACGTCCCTTTAAAGCGTATAATAATCAATTTGGGGAAAGTCCTGCACACCTTGTAATTATCTGGTGAAAACTGACGTTATCAATCCATAATCAACAATTGACCTCAAATGGCAAACATTGATACGTGTTAATTTTAGGACATGACATTGTTACAGGAATTTTCAATCACGGTTTTAGTTTAAAGTCTAACTCCCTTAATAAATTAAAAAAGTTACACAAATCGTTCCCACCGAATATCCTGACAAAAATTTCAAGTTCAAGGTTGTTCAACGAAGGACGGTACTAAAGCATTTTTAAGTCCGTTTCTTGGAGAGAATCGGTACTTGGTGCCTTTTGACCAAACTTGCTAAAGATCATTTGAATGTGTTTGAAATAGTTATAAATCTCACTTTATCTCCCTCACACAGTGGATTTCACCTTTGCAACTTATACTTTACTGTCGAGCGAAGAAACTTGTGTTATCAACGCGCGTGTTTGTCAATTATTGATTTTTTTTTATAAAACCTCAAAAATCAAATTAAAGCCATAAACATGCGTTTAAATAAAAACATGTTCCATTTGCTTGTACATACCTTTTTCTACTAATATTCTAATACAATTTTGGTTTAAATTCATTGTTTCATATTGATGCAAATATAAAATACACAATTGTTTCTTTCAAGCACGAACTCAACATACTTCCACATTACATACATGACCTGTACACGGACAGTACTTTCATTCTCTACCAGGAATTATGGCTGATTGAGGCTTGAGAGTGGGTAAGTGGAGTATGACACTTCAATGACTGTACATGGAAATGAACATGCACAAGTAAATCTATCTTCAGTACGATCACCAAACCAGAAAGGTATGATGACGGCCTATTGGATAACATCATCATGAAAAGCGGGACTTTATATATTAAAGATATTTATATACATGTATATATTATATAGACGCATGTGAATGCAAACTCAAACATGGAAATGGCAACTAGCTAAGTAAAGTCCTGAACTCTACGTTTGAATACTCACCAAAAAACTCGTAGGTTATCAACAGTTGTATGTATGACAAATCACATGTAAAAGCGTAATGAATGAAATGAGACGCGCGCTGAGAAGCTGTCCGCCAATATCGGACTCTTGTACAATGCGGTAGGCATTGGTGGACTGTTGGACTGATATCTACAAAATCACGGACAGCAATGCCCAAATGACCGCGCATCAACAAAAATAAGTATATTTAATTATGTCATATGAACGGCTTTCTTAACAGAGAGACTAATTGAATGCAATTGTGGGACTACAGTAAGGTCAACGAGAAAATAAACTTACCATTGGATAATCTGTGGTGCTTGTTTTGAAAGGGACACAAAAAACGCCGTGCTGTTTATTTTAGTGCCATTGTCCCTTAAATTTAATGTTGCATGTTTCCACTTTTCGTTTCCAGCAGTATACATTTCGGCAATCTTTGACTTAGAACACAGAACATCGGTAATATCCTAATGCATCGAGTAAGGGAGTCTATGTTGTATGACTGCATTATATCACGTCGTTATCTGTGAATTTGGAGCAAACATTGATCTGCATCTTTTCGTATTTTAGATGAGTGTGCAAAACTGCTTCTAGAGAATGGTTCGATGTTTAGTTTGAAAGATAACCGATTCGGTCTTGGATGTTATCTTTCATTTATAATAAAGCTGGTGTCTCCATCGTAAACAATGGCCTCTATGCTGCGGCATGTGTTGAACACCGTTTCTTCGAAATTAGTTGTTTACTGGTGGACTGTGCTATATTCCTAGTTGTTTACTGGTGGACTGTGCTATATTCCTTCTGTTTACTGGTGGACTGTGCTATACTGGTGGACTGTGTTATATTCCTTCGTTAAAAAATCAATAAATCAAGTATATCAATGCCTTTGACATTTGATGTTGTTTAAAATTTATTTGAACCACTAAGATTACCGAACTATGTAACGAAAACCATGTTGAAAATAGTTGTATGCGCAGTTTGGTTTGTCATTCGTAAATTGTGAAATACATCTGTTTATGCCTAGTTCATTCATTACAAATAGTTGAAATATTCCAGGGGTAAAACACCTTGGACATTGGCTGAACGCAGATCCATTATTACCAACATGATATGGTGTTTGGGATTTACTCTCAGCTCACCAAAAGAGGCTGGGTTTTCAGCTCGGTTCGGGTCTCGGCGAGGAGGCAGCGTTAACCATTGGCCAGAAAATAGCTTGGTTTCCATTCGTTATGCTATAAGCGCGCGTTCTAGAGGGAACGCGCTTAAACGCTATTTGTTTTCTATGGGATGAAAGGTTACTTGACGAACGCAGTTAATCGCCTGATATTAGTCAGTGCTGCTATATACATGCGGTCATTAAATGTACATAACGTCAATTTATACTTTCTTTAATATTCGTCAAATAAAGTAAGGTCAGTTGTTAAGCCTCTAATAACTTTAAACAATTGAAGAACAAAATAGAACAACGGCGTTTGCACATTTCATTAACGTTACAAAGTATATGTACAGTTTAAAGGGACTGTAAACCACGAATGACGAAAACTGAAAAGTTCTAAAAAACCATATTTTTTTACAATTATTAGTTTATATTGATTAAAATATCTCGACTGGTATATAAAATTTCCTGAAAAAAGTTTTTATTTTTTATTTTTACTTTTTTTTTTTAAATTATTTTTACTGGGTATGTCTACCAGGTAACTACCAGTTAACTATAAATAACACAACTAGATTGATCATCATCGTCACGTGGAAAACCCAGGAATGCAAATTGTGCATGCGTAGTGAATTGTATATATTTTATATATAAAATGATCAATTTACTTGCGTTATTTATAATGTGTATATCGTTATGTCACCTATTTTCGAGGTGTACTTTCGATTTCACGAAATTTTATTACCGAATATACTGAAAATATGAACTTTTTTCAAGTAATGTTATATACCAGTCGTGATATTTTAATCAATATAAAATAATAATTGTAAAAAAATACGGTATTTTAGAACTTTTCTTTTTTGGTCATTCTTGGTTTACAGTCCCTTTAATTCTGACGATCCGCGAAAGATGGGTGGATTATTATTATTATTTTCAGCCCTTTGAGCCTTAATTTTAATTAACCTTTCATTAAATGATGATCTTATAATTAAGTGAATGATTTATGGATGAGTACAGATTTACTCTGATNATATATATATATATATATATATATATATATATATATATATATATATCGCGAACACATAAATGTCCGTTTATTAACATCTTTATTAGCCTTAAGCACGTGGTGAAGACGAGGGCAGTTCTTATCCGATTAAGTTGCTTTAATCCCGGTCAAGCTGTCCGATATACTACCGATGAACCCGACGCATAATGAGGGTGTAATAATGTCCTAAGCAGGTCAAAACATATACAATATTATTAGGCATTGATGTACTCTACAATCAAGTATTAGCACAGCTGAACATTTTTTTGTCGACAATTTAATTTTTAATCTGTTGATGTTATCATATTATCGGTATATCCCATACATCAGCACGCATTTGATTACGTTAAAGTAATTATTTGTGGTGTTCAATTTGCAAGGCAGAAAACTCATGATTGAAAGTTATAATTGCGCACAAGAGTTATCTCTTATTAACAACAACCAAAAAAGAACACTATTTTTGCTTCATCAGTGATATGAACTTAAATCAAAATGTATTAAAATGGAGTTTCCTTTTGTTCCAAAATCCGACACTCATCTCATAAAACATGTACATGCATTATCAACCTTGCTTCTCTTAATCACATGAAGAAGTTTACCTATTTTAGTTTGTTATAATAATTGCATTGTGTTTTATCAATTTGTTATACAATTGTTTTATGTGAACTATAATAATATTATTATGATACGTATGCCAATCCCGAAATCAATCTATCTAAATCTACCCTTATCAAGCGCGTTTATCAATTTCGTGACAGGCTGTGCATTAAGCACATTGAATGTTCATTGTGTGGTCCATAAAAATACCTGTTTCGGGTTTAGTCGATAATATCAAGCTGTCTGGCACTGCAGTGTTTAATGTAATTTCGTTTTCAAGTATTTCCATTTATGTCACACGGAGCGTTGCGAAACTACGCACATTTACCGGTAATGCGATTAAGATAAAGTCGAATGAATGAGTTAAAGTTTTACTACAAACAGCACATTGAACATTCTTAAACGGCTACACGAGTAAAATTTAATTGAATTGTTTTGTTTTGATTTAAACAAGTTAGGGTTATAGTTAAAATCGAGGTAACACAGCGGTTGGTGTTTAACATAATAAAATTGTCTTCTGCTTAGAAAGCGGGGAACATATCGTACGATATTTCTCCAACACGTGGTCCGATAGCAGATGAGCAAAAGTGAATGAGAGAGAAAAAATAAACTGGACCTGAATTCATTCAGTGCTGGAAAAGGGGCGAGATTCACGTCGCCGTTGTGAGGCTGCTCAGTGGTTACACTGGAATGAAAACGGCAGTGAGGCGTGAAGACTAGTTGTGTCACCGTAATACCGGACGCAACGGAGCAAACGACTTTGTTACGCGATTCGCTTGTCGTCTGTTGGCTGTTAATTCGGACAGTTCAGCTGGATTTAAAAAACTCGTATTGATTTCGAATAGTGGTGTTTTCTTGAGGACCGAATAATAATATTTCTTTAAGGCGATAACACGAGCAGTTGCAGAAGTGTTTCCAAAATGGATTTTCGCTTTTGTTATTACGGATTATTTTGTCTCCTGCTACAGACGGTAAGTCGCCAACCGTCTACAGATTTTATATTGACAAAGATGCTTATACAATATATATATATATTAGGTATGTGGGCTGATTAAACATGATAAAAATAAGTTGTAATTTATAATTGTTATATTGATTATAACAATAATTTATGTTTTGGAATTTTCATATTAAAAATAGAGGAAATACGTTTTTTAATATGACAAAATGTACGAAGAAGTCGTAGTAGTAGAAGCAGTACGCATGTACAATAGATGTAGTAATTGTAACAGCATTAACATGACAGAGGTAGTGAGTGTCTACTTACAAGTCGTATTATTCTATAGCTTAAAAAAGACACAAGACGACCAATGCTTGGTATCGGTATCAATTTGACGACATAAATGTGACATACATTGTAAGGTTTCACGACTTTTGCTACCACGTTATCGGTAGATATTCTTCATTTAACCTATCTAGCCTCTAGGTGGGGGGTGGGGGTGGGGACAGGAATAACGTGCTCAGATAAAAGTGCATTGAGTTAAGTAGGGTTAGAGATTTTATGTTGCTTGCATGTGCTTACCATTTTCTTGCCATTGACACCTTCGTATATATCTACATTAAATTTTTTGAAAAACGTTAAATTTGCATTTATTTGCGTTTATGTTTAACACGAATATATCCGTGTACTTTGTTTTGTGTGAACGGATTTGTCACGTTAAAGTAATTATCTGCATTTAGTGAATAACGGAGAGGAAAAAGCTACCATTGAATGCCCATTCTTAGAAAACATAACTTATTTAATAGTTTATTGTTGAAGCTTTACTTGAGAACGCTGTTCGGGTTATGTACGATTTCACGCTTCCTGACACAGCTCGAGGGGCTTGCTATTTCCGTACATACATTGTCTGACACCGAGAGGTATCATGTAGCACATATATTATGAGATGTAAACGTGCATGTTATACGAGATAACGCAACAAAGAAACGCTGACGCAACAAAAACCGAAAATGAACCTGATCTGTGAAACGCCTTTGTCGATTTTAATAATGGTAATTCATGCTTATTTTGTACTATGACTATGATGAAAGGTTAAGACGACCGGAAACTTCACGGTTGGAGATATTTAGTGATTTATCTGTGACCCGTGTCTTGCGGAAATGGGTCTTTTGCAATATGCGACCAGCGTAGCTTCAATCGCGTAGTATGGTTAGGAGCTCCACTGTCCGCTATACAGTCACGCAAGGTTTCGTGGTCTCATAAGCGGACAGGGTTGCGCCTGACCGGACTGCGCGGATTCGCAGGCTGGTCTTGAGCTACTCTGGCCACATATCGCATAGGACCAATTTTCGCATGACGCGGACCCAGTCTACATTACGGGTTTACTCACACGTGTATAATATTATTACACACATTAATTTATTTTAGATACAGTGTGTTGAAGTTTTTCCACCTGTACATGTAGTTTGTTTCCGAATTTGTAATTGCTCCAATTTAATTGTTAAGTGAAAGGTTTAAGCGATTCAAAATGTTACAGTCATAGACTGCAGACAACGAACGGTCTGTATTTTAAACGTGAAACCGCTCGATGAATGTATTAAGGATACTGAAACATTACGAGATGACAATAATAGCTGGCATTGTTTTAAGCACAAAGCGTTCATCAAACAATGCCCAATGTGTAACACTCAGGGTTGTCACGGGCCTCGTCAAAGCGGACGTTAACGGCGTGTGAGCGCGGCGCAAAGAGCGAGAAGTGCATTGTGAGGTTTCGTGTTACGGCCGACAGTTTGGACTATGACTGAACAATGATGATAATAGTATGGTATGCAACAGTTGCATAAGGGGTTGCACGTAAGAGACACCCGTTTAGCCGACTTATCAAAATGATTTAATTATTGCGGATCATCGATACTAGCAAACGTGACATCACTTCCAGTAATAATGCGAACGCGGCGTGAACAAATGAAGAGTATCAGCGCTGTTGACAATGTTGTCTTAAGAGGTCTCGCAAACCAGTCGCCAGAAATGAGTCATCAGGATGTTCCCGTTTTGTATGTATCCGTTAAGGTTTTGCCAACGCATAAGAAATATTTCTTAATTGGGGTTGCACTTAGACCTATGGTAATTGTTTTGAGTTGGGGCGTTCTTCCAGAGATCGGATTAGCTGTAAAACGTCAAACGTGTTGTTGTAGAATTTCTGTAGAACTTCCGCTGTTGCATTCGTGTGTTCTTGGTTTGGTCAATAGAAGCCGAGGACTTGTGTATATGTTCACGTGTGTGTTTAGAGTTTGGAATCATACCCAATTTACAGCGAATGCTTGTTCACTGTTGGACATTTTAATTTTGAACGGAGATATATCTCGCAAACAGTACCGAGGTATTAATGTGACATTTCATAGGTTATTAGATTTCATTAATTGGAAGTGAATTTCGCAAGAGCCATAATACTTCTTTTATAATTTATAGTAATTGCCCTTGTTAATTTTCATGCTGGAATTTGTCCAGGCCTACTTAGACTTTAATATGAGGTAACAAGGAGTAACTGTATATGTATGATGCTTGCATTGTTGGGAAAACAGTTCTTAAAACTTGCCTATGCAGTGTGACAAAGCGGCATGCGGGGTGTTCGTCAGGCACGATAGTGACAGTTCTAGTTTTAGATTGTTTGCTATTTTTGGTGACACTGTGTTTTGAAAGTGTGTAACGATATCTGTATCACGTTTCATATGCTAAGTAATTATTATAATTAGGCCAAATATTTGTTTTAATTGTGTTGTCCTGGGACTCGAACCCCGGACCTCTATAAGCAAAATCGAACGTGCTACCACTACACCACGCAGGCTTTCGAATTTTTAAAAGCAGTTTAAACATTATGTCAGTTATGCACGTTTTTGTTAAATTATCGATGAAAAGCGATACGAACGATTTATTATTTCCTGATTTCGATTTATAAATAGCATTACACGAACATTTATAGTATTTGTCTTAGTGAGTAGCTTTTTTTTAAGTTTTAATTCGTAACTTTTATTGACAATGTTATTTTGCTATACGGCGAACAAGTCCCTTTAGAGCGTATAATATACAATTAGGGGAAAGTCCTGTACACCGTGTAATTATCTGGTGATAAATAACGTTATCAATCCATAATCAACATTTAACCTCAGATGTCCGACATTGATACGTGTTCATTTTAGGACATTACATTGTTACAGCCATTTTCAATCACGGTTTAAGTTTAAAGCCTAAATTAATTTCTTAAAAGTAACGTACATCGTTGCCACCGAATATCTTGTAGACAAAGAAGAAACACGCTCACTGTTGTCAAACGAGAACGCTACTAAAGCATTTAAAATTATGTTTCTCGGAGAGAATCGGGTCTTGGTGTCTTTTTACCAAATCTGCTTAATATCATTTGAATGCGTTCGAATTAGTAATTAGGATCACTTTATCTCGCTCGCACAGTGGATGAACTGTTGTATTTTCACCTTTTACAACTCATGTTATAGTGTTTAGTGCTGATGTCTGTATTATTAAAGAGCTTTTGTGTCCCTTATTTTATTTTATTTGTTTACAAACATACTTATTGGAAAATTAAAAATTGTCCTTTATTATGTGTTTAAATAAAAAATGTTCAATTCGCATTTAGATTACTACTAGTCTACTTCAATTTTGGCGTACATACAGTGTTTCGTATGGATGCAAATGTAAACGACACAATTTGTATTATTTATCACGAACTCAACTTACTTCCATATTACACAAATGATCTGTACGGTACTGTCATTCGATACCAGGAATACTGGCTGATTGAGTGTTGGGATTGGGTAAGTGGAGTATGACACTTCAATGAATGTAAATGGAAATGAACTTGCACAAGTAAATGTATCTTCATAATGATAGTGAAAACAGGAAAATATGATGAATGTCTGTTAAAATCATCACGAAAATCTGGAATTTATATAATGAAGCTATTTTTACATATCATATCAACGCATGTGCATGAATAATCAAAAATGGAAATGGCAACAATCTAAGTATAGCCATGATAACTATATTTTACTACTCAACAAAGTTTATCAAAAGTTTTGTTACAAATCACATAGAAATATATAAAAGCAAAATAAAACTTAATTTTCTAGATAAGTATAGCTAATCGATTTAGAAGATGTTTAAAAGTGACAATACATTTTCAGGCAGCCAGTTCCTCCAGCAAAAACCACTCGCCTAACGACTGATGTTGTTGATGATATCGCTACTGATGAAATATCGAAAATATCGTGAAATCATATTTAGAATCATTCAAAACCTTACGATCGTATATTAATGGCATTTATATATGTTACTTTATTGGATATTAAATAATGTAATACGTATACTTGTCAATTCAACACATTTTTTTTTGTTTAACAACAATGTTGAAAGCTGTTAGTTAAACTTGTTTTAATGAATGGTCCTTTATATTTATTGTCGATAGTTCATGCATATTTGTACGGTTAAAGTAAAATGAGGATCTTTAATTTTATATTTTTTTCCGTTTTAATCATGTACATGTCCTATAATACCCGACTGAAAGGTCAAACGTGTTACAACACTTTATACACATTTAGACGCTTTAATCTAAATACCTGTACTTAAGCTGAAGAATGTTCATGACAAAACGTTAACAACTGTAGGTTGGTGGGCGCTGTACATTTTTTTTACATATTCTAGAAAACACGATTATCGTCAAACGTGTAATTTTACACGTTATAGTTTTCTGTAAACCTTGCACTATTAACAATACATGTACTATTTTCCTAAAAAAAGCCGTGTTTTGTTCACAGCAAACATGCTACTCAAATAGCTGGCGTTTAAGTCAATGTGTCGGAGAGACAGACACTCAGAATCACATACAGACACGCACACACAGGCATACCCACAAACCGACAGAGAGGCAGACAGAGAGACAGACAGGCAGAAACACAGACACACATACAAACAAAGGCATATATACACACACACACCGACGGAGAGACAGATACAGACACACGGACACCCTGAACGCAGGCAGAAAGAATCACAGACAAAATAGTTATACAGTTTCGTTTTGAGGGTTTTGGTTAGCTAATATCATAGACGTTAACATAAATAATTACATTTCCATGTATAAAACTACTCTTCAAGAGTAATGAGATTCTACATAAAACTGGAAAATCAAAAGTGTTCTATTATATGTGTATTATTATACCCCCACACACGAAGTTTAGGGGGGTATATAGGAGTGAGCTTGTCTGTCGGTCTGTCTGTCTGTCGGTCTGTCGGTCCGTATTGGTTGTCCGCTCTCTTACTCAAATTGTTTTCATCCGATCTTCACCAAACTTGGTCAGAAGTTGTATCTAGATAATGTCTAGGTCAAGTTCGAATATGGGTCATGCCGGGTCAAAAACTAGGTCATGGGGTCACTTAGTGCGTTTTAAACATTCAGCATGTTGTCCGCTCTCTAATTCATGTCGTTTTCATNAGTTTGAATATGGGTCATGCCGGCATAAAAACTAGTTCACGGGGTCACATAGTGCGTTTTTACATGCAAAATATTCTGTGTCAATGCGGCGTGTGGGGGTATTCGTCACGTCTGTGACAAAGCTCTAGTGTTTAAACTTTCACGAAATGTACTGTTTAAATGTTACATACCTTATTTAGAACAAGCAGACGACATTAAATTGACACTAGTGTTCGCTGAGAAGCTGTCTGCCAATATTGGCCTCTTGTCCGATGCGGTACGCACTGATCGACTGGTGGACGAAATCATAGACAGCAATGCTCACTTCACCTCGCACTAACAACAATAAGTTAATTATGTCATGTGAACGGCTTTCTTTGCAAAGAGAGACTAATTGAATGCAATTGTGTGACATATCTAAGGTCAACGGGAAAATAAACTTAACATTAGATAATACGTCTTGCTTGTATTAAAAGGGACTCATCAAACGCACTTCTGTTTATTTTAGTGCCATTGTCCCTTTAACAAGATGTGTTTCATTTAATATTTCATGTTTCCACTTGACAGTATATATTTCCGCAATCTTTGACTTAGAACACAGAACATCTGTGATATCCTTACGCATCGAGTTAGGAAGTCTGTGCTGTATGACTGCATTATATCACGTCGTTATCTGTGAATTTGGAGCAAGCATTGATCTGCATCTTTTCGTATTTTTGATGATTGTGCAGAAACTGTCTCTAGAGAATGGTATTATGTTTATTTTGAAAGATAATCGATTCGGGTCTTGCATGTTATCTAACATTTAGAATAACGCTGGTGTCTCTTTCTTAAACATAGGACATTTAGGCTGCGGCATGTATTGGCTACTGTTTCTTCGAAAGAAGTTAATTGCTGGTATACATTCACTATTAAAATATAACCGAGTCAAGTATATCAAGGCCTTTGGCATTTGATGCAGAAACACAATAACACCAGTTCTTGCACATTTCATTTACGTTACAAAGTATATGTACAGTTTTATAGCGACGATACAAACTAACAAAGTTTTAATCGAAATCCTGGTAACGCAAACAAATGGCGAATTTATGTACGTGCATATCAGACAGTTTATACACGCCCATATGGAGACTGTAATTACAGCAAGGTACGAATACTTGATAAATGTGCCGGTTAAGTTCATGCTTTGTAAATCCACTTTTTAAAAGCTGTCGTGTTTTAAAGTAGATTAAATAGAGGACCGATCCTTCCTTACAACCCGACGCATAATGAGAGTGTTATAATGCCCTTCCCATGTCAAAACAGATACAATCATTTAAGATATTAGTGTACGCTACTTCGATCTCTTAGCACCACTGAACATTGCATGTCTTCATTTTAAACTAAAGTCAACTGTTGTTGTTATAATGTTGTCCCATGACTTAACACATCAGCATTGTAGTTAAGTGTCTATAATGATTTATCTTCAAATTACAGTTTTGCTCTGATTATAATGATTGCTGGATTTGAGATGATTCGGTGTGGTGTTATTTTACATTGCGCCATAACAAAGATAATTTGATATATCACAAACACTCAAATGTCCGTTTATTAACATCGTTAATAGCCTTAAGCACGATGTGAAGACGAGGGCACTCACTTAAGTTGCCTTAATCCCGGTCAAGCTGTCCGATATACTACCGAATAACCCGACGCACAATGAGAGTGTAATATTGTCCTAAGAAGGTCAAAACAGTAAGTATTATTGTACGCAACTATGAACTATTAGCACAACTGAACATTGTAATATCTACATGTTAAACTAAAATCAACTGTTGTTGTTGTAATGTTATCCCATACATCTGCAATGTAGTTAAGTGTCTGTTATAATTTATCTTTAAGTATTGTTTTCCTAAACATGCGTGTTGTTCTAAATCAGATAACCTTTACTTTTGAAACGAAGTGAATACGTTTTAAGATACGCTTAAGATGTTTTTGGACCACGGTCCCTGATGTTGTGAAGTCGACATTCGCGTGAAAAAAGTTATAATATTGCATTAGAAAGAGATGTCTAGCGTATAAATGTTATATCCCAAAATATGTTATTGTTGAGAAGTACGCATATTGTGCTAAAACGATGTACAATTGTTCCTACCTCGAAATACAAAGGCAGATTAAAAAAATATACCTGTAATAATATTTTGTAATATGTTTTCAAAACGTCGCTCCGATTATCATTATTTTATGTATCTCTAAACACGACGGCTTTTGAAAAGTTGACATACACATCTTGAACGAAACCGGTACATTTATAGCGTATTTGAGCGTCGCTCTGTGAAAAAAGGGGGTTTAATGCACGTGCGTAAAGTGTCGTTCCAGATTAGCCTGTGCAGTCCTAATCAAGGACGACACTTTCCTCCTAAACTGGATTTTCGCTAAGAATAATTCCAATAAAAGCTGAAAGTGTCGTCCCTGATTAGCTCTGTCGGACTGCACAGGCTATTTTGGGACGACACTTTACGCACCTGCGTTGGACCCCTTTTTCACAGAGCGAGGCTCATTTGTATTTGCTGTAAATACGATCTCCATATGGGCATCTATAAACTGTCTGATACGCATGTAAAGTAATTCGCCACTTGTTTGCGTAACCAGGATTTCGATTACATTATGTTAGTTTTAAAAACATGTTTGTTTTCTTTTCACTTTCCGCCTTAAGGATCATGTCATGCCCAAGCATATCTTACATGAAACATTTGCTATACAACGTGAAAAGCAATACACACAAAATGTTGATTTAATTCCCTATTTTGTAACTTGGGTAGACATTACGCAACTCGTTATTCCGGAGAGGACATGAGTCATCAATCATTGATACAATTCATTAAAAATCAGGAAAAGTACTTATTGGACAAAATATATAAAAATGAATATTGAATTGATAGTGCAAGAAAATGTATTTATTATGGAACGTCATTCTTTGGAATTTCATGTACATACTACGTCATACTTTTAATAACGGAAAAACAGTTTTGGTAATTTCAAAATGTTCGTTGACGAGTATTTCCCATCGTCATCGTCACTTCATGGCTCTGTTTGTCATGATTATTTGAGGATATGATTCATCAGCGTATAACAAGTATCAAGTGATTTTCGCCGAAGACTTTTGAAAATTGAATGTTTATTCAATCAAATTGACACTTTACTTGATAAACACATATTTAAATGAAAATAAATACGCCTAATTAGTAAATAACAGTCTTCGAATACATTGCCACTTCCAGTGAAAGGAATTGATAGGCATTGATTTGGAGTGAGATACAGTTTAAACTATTGTCTTTTTGTTTACTTTTAATCAATGTTTATTACCCTGTTATACTGTATAATCTTTATACGTTTGTTACAGTTCATGATGAAATTGTCAACAACTGCGTTTAAATATAATTCACGAACTTGAATTTATATTTTATTTTAATAAATATAACTTAAACAGTGAATGAAGATATCGTCAAAAATCCATTTTAAAATTGTGGTTTTACACTACAATCCGGTTTTATGCAATGATTGATGTATATTGGCCACAACAAATCGAAACTTGCCAATGTTTCGAGACCATCCACAGCGTGATACCGTGAGTCAGCGCGTTAACTACACGCATGCCCAACGACCAAGGTATGCCATTGACAGTCTATGCGCCGAGAAGACATCCACCTCCGGGACATGCGTGTATCTTGTCTATCTTTGTGTATCTTAGATCGGTGTCCATCCTCCACCATCTATGCTTTATCGGATGAATCTGCCGAGTACCTTTCCCTGGAGCAAGTTTGTTATCTTATCACAAATCCTATGACACGATGCAGTTACGTCTCTAATTTATAGTTGAAAACAATTTACATATGTCTATGATTAGTTTGGCACTGAAATAATATGTTAAATAAAATCGTGTGTGTGAAAGACATGAAACGTGTGTTTGAACATTTGATTAACAAAAACATGAGTACTCGGGAAGATCCCAATTTGCGTGTGACATATACGTACAGACTACCGGTACTTCAAAACCCTTGTGCTTTCTAATTTTCAATTGTAATAAGATACTTATTCACGTACAGAGAGCATATGTTACTTGCGTTGAAGTGGCGTGTTAAGTCACAGGCAATATGTTTTCGATTTTCCGAAAATACGCTCTTGGTTGATTCGGTCATGCAATATTCAGACGCTTTATACACGTAAGAGAAGATGCGATTAAAGCATGATTGATTGGTTGGAAAGGCCGATATGCTATAAGATGTTTATTTTAAGTTATTCACTGTCGTTAACCGCACAACATTAGCTTTTGAATAAAAGTAATACAATAATGTGGTTTATCCTCATTCACATGTATGTGTTCTCTCTGCGTACTGTTGGATTTTCATTTGGACAAAATCGTTTCACGATTTGTCGATCATGATGATGCATTTAAATTCTGAATGAACTTTTTTTTTGATTTACAGTAACATTAACAGTTATGTTTATTTGTTTAAATACAACAAGTAAATTGCGTTTTATTCTGGTGGTGGTGGTGGTATGCTTCATTTTGTTTACTGCACTGGGTTTTTATTTGTGAGCGAAGCTCACAAATAATGCAGAAGGAATTTTGCAAATAAGTATGCCTAAGCTACGGTAGGGCCCGTAACCCATGACTGCCTGTGTGGATAACTCCAGTCAAATTAGCAGACGACAAATGCTTAAAGCGTCTCTGTTTATACTTAACTGGTACAATGCAGCAGACGACAGCCTGTAATTATGTAAACAATAGGTTTAAGAGCTTGTGGGGCATATTGGCCAGTCAAGTGTTTAAATAAGATCGTGCGATGACATTGGTAAATTTATCATTGAAATATGTACATATAGGCTGCTTTCAGGGAAAACGGGGCTTAATGCTGCATTAAAAGTCTGTCATGTGGGCAAAATTGTTTTTCAATAATTTAAAGAACATAGATAGAGTATTAGATACACATATCACAACATGTACATGACTATAGGCTTGTTATTCTTTAGCAAGGCAACCACAATTCTGAAGATGGTTGCCAGTGCAGCGACCAATTGTGAAAATAAAGACATATTGTTGTTATTTTGTCTAAGTTATCTCTATAACATAAATATGAGGATAAACAGGCACACACATCTCGACCTGTGCTTTAAGACACACTCTTTAAATTTTGAATGTGTTGTGTTCATTTCAAACTTGCGTTATAAAAAGCTATAACATAAGTTTGAAAACTGAGTTGCTTCTAAGATTATGCAAAAGCGAACAAATTCAGTGCCTTCAGCGCTTTGATTTGAACTCAAATCGTGCTGTTTCAAGGAACGTCCTACTCTAGTGGGCGATAAAGTCTTCGCTTGTCTCCTATGGCTAATGAGCTTTGTTGTAAATGTGTTTAGTTTAAACCATTTATGCCGAGTGGACTCTCCCATCCTTCTAAATTGGATCAATTTATTTCCAAAATTAGGGATGTCTAGTATATTTATTTCTATTTTTAAAATATTTCTTACAGAAATTCTTTTAAGCAAACAGCGCAGACCCTGATGAGACGCCGCATCATGCGGCGTCTCATCTGGGTCTACGCTGTTTGCCAAGACCTTTTTTTCTAGACGCTAGGCATAAATGGGTTAAAGACTTAAATCTTGCAGTGACATGCAAAGATCGACTAAATAAAACTGGGATTTTCAAGATTTCGTTTTATATATTATCGACACATAGCAGATCAGAAATAAAAGCTACAAGAGAAAAATCTTTAAGATACCGCATGAAATGCATTCGCACAAACTATCTAGGTTTAAGCACACAAACTATCTAGGTTTAAGCACACAAACTATCTAGGTTTAAGCACACAAACTATCTAGGCTTAAGCACACAAACTATCTAGGTTTAAGCAGATTTCGTTTGTATGAGGGCGGAAACAGATACGAGTAGTATTTGATTTATGAGTGATTAGTTTCAAATAATGAACATGTCTATGTAAACCGTGTAAAGCGCATACGCAGAAAGCGGACGTGCCATTTATCAACATGTTTGACAAAGTTTATATGGGGGTAGACAGAGTCAATTATAACAGTTAAAGGGACTGTTCAACAGATAAAGCGTCGCACGATGCGAAACGATATTTTGGGAAACTACCAGGATTGCTTATATAGCTGAAAAATATATCCGCCACATGAGCGTGGATGGTCGAGTGGTCTAAGCGGGTAGCTTTTTACTCCAGGAATCCAGGGGTCAGTGGTTCGAGCCTTGTTGAGGGTTACTTTTTTTCCTTTTTTTAAATTGTATTCTTGTTTTTTTTTTACTGGAGATTTTTAGTTCAAATGTTTACATTAATCAGCATTTAAAGCATATAATGACAAGCTTCAATACATGCCATAATCTGTTGGACTTCCTCTTTAATTTCAAAATTCGAGTTCCTTATTTCTGTCTCGTTACTACAGTGTGAGTATTGATATTGCAAACAACATAACAAGTGTTCCTTCTGAGTATATAATCTACTTAATTTCTTATACAATATTGACCTTAATACAAATGGTCGGATATGAATGTAAATATAAAACATACATCTGGTGTATGTTTTGTTAAGCACGAACTCAACTTACTACCATGTAACGTCAACATAGCCTTAAAAGTGTTACATCGACTATCAAATATACTGACCGATTGAGGCTGGGGATTGGACACTTCAATGAATGTACATGAAAATGAAGTTGCACAAGAAAATCTATCTTAAGATCACGAAAACAGGAAGGTATGATAGCTGACCATTGTATATCTTCTTGAAAAACTTTATATAAAAGCTAATGATTTCACTCAATCAAATCTCGCGATGAAGTCATGTCTCTAATGCAGCAAGCGTTTTCACGTTGGCCTATATTTTTAATGTGACTTTATTAAGGATTCTATTTAACTTTGTTTCACCTAATTCTTATATAAACTTCGATCGTCTATTTCGACGACGTACTGTCTATGAATAGGTTTGAACATAGTCAAGTCGGTGTTGTCGAGCTTAATGTTTGAAAAGCACCAACTGGTGTCACGGCATTTTGAAAAATACTACTCACTTTCTAGCATATGAGTGCACAATATGATTAAATAAGTAAAATTATTGTGCATTGCAAACTCATCAACACGGAAATAAGCTTAAACATTTGTGATATAAACACTGTTGTGACCACAAAGCCTGATTTCGTGAACAGCGCATTATAAACTTCGAAATACAAACTCAAACATTTTCCCATCTTACTTTCTCTGTAAACTATAATAAGAGCGATTACATACCGTACGATTAGATTTAGCGCTATTAAGTCGTTGCCATGGAACTATTCTGACTACATATTGTCTGTATATGCAGTGTTTCTAAGAAACAAGCAAGCGACACGTAAATTGACATTATGATTTGCTGAGACGCTGCGAGTCAATATTGGATCCGTTTCCACGACGGCAGGCATGTGAAACATATTACCATGGTAAATCGTAAATGTTGGCGCAACGTTGCACCAACAGCAAAACGTACATTATGTCATGGCATCGGATTTGGTCGCACAAAGCATAAGTAAGTTCAATTGTGGGTCAAAACATGTATATACAAGGAATGAAATGTCGTTTCTTTTTTTTTGTGCTGTTTAGGGGGGGGGGGGACACAGCACACGCCCTGCTGTTTATGTCCCTTGAGCCCAAATGTGTTCCCCTCTTATTAAATAGGACATGTTTTCACAATGCTTGTCATAGAATATAAAACATCTCTAATATACAAAAGCAATGTGGTAGCGAGTCTTTGTTGTATAATTAATTGCACGTTGCTACTTCGTAATCGGTGAATTTGGAGCAAGCATTGATCTGCATTTCTTTTTTCCGGTGATTATGCAGAAAATGTTTCTAGAGAATGGTGCGATAATTATTTTGCAAGATAATCGATTCGGGACTTGCATTATATCTTGCATTAGCAGACGTGCCTAATATATATTTTCGTTGTCTCTATCTAACGCCTCTTTGCTGTGGCATGTTTTGAACAATTGTTCTTCGAAAATGCTGTTTTACTGGTAAAATACATGTATTGTATTCATAAATGTCAATAGTTGATATGTTGACAGTTGACTTTCATCTGACAACAAAGCCATTATGGAGTTCAGGACGTTTTGGACCATGACATAAGTGGAGCTAATAAATCAAACGTTATATACTATGATATGCCAGCAGCCTAACTAAATAAAGACCGACTAAAATTAACTGTATGTAAAATTGATTGGTGACTTGGTTTCATATTTCCTACATACTATCAGAATACTTTAAAGGTGTGCATTCAAATATACAAATAGGTACACATTGTTTAACATCTTTTTTCAGGTTACTGCAATGCAATTCAAACGCATGTAGTGTCATAATGAGCTTAAAGTATTCAGGACCAGAGTATAGGCTGGTTTCCGTTCGCAATACTGTGGGCGTGTATTTAAGATGGTCTTTAACTAGTCGGTATTACTATACAGATCTATATGTAATCATGAAATGTACATGACGCTTATCATACACTCTTAAATATTCGTCAAGTAAAATTAGGTCGGCATGTAAAACTCTTAATAACAAAAAATGTTAAACGAAAAAACAACAACTGCATACATATTATTGCTTGCAAATTGCATTAACATTTCAAAGGTCATATCCAGTTTTATAACGACGACCCGTAAACTGTTCGTTTATTATTATATCAAATTAAGGGTATCTCTTAATTTAACTTTCACACGATCACATACAAAAGTGTACGATTTCGGGAGGAGTAAAGATTTCCTCTGATAAATTGCCGTTTTTGATGGGATTCAGTTAAGTGGTGTTGTGTTTTATATTGCGCCATAAATATGTTATTTGATTATAAGAGAAACACATACATATTTCATTTGATTATAAAAGAAACAAATCAACTCAAATTGTGTGAACATCGTTGAGTCCGTGTAATATTCAACCGTATGTAACACAGAAGGCTATTGTATAGTTGGTGCTAGCCTCAAATTAAACCAGGTCAAGATGTCCGATATCACATCGAATAAGCCCATACATAATACATGTGTAATGGCTTTATCAGGTCAAAACGGATACGATGTTAAAATATCAGTATTATTGACTGTAAGAACCACTGAATATGTACTGTCTACATCCTCAACTTAAAACGACTGCTGCTGATAACATGTTAGCATTAACGGCATTGCATTGTATTGAAAAGGATGTATTAATATTATATATTTGCAAGTATTGTGGGTTTTTTCTGGGGGGGGGGGGGTTCAAACTTTTTATTCACAAAGAAATAAGTACATATAACAGAGTATAGGTCAGTTATAAAGTACAGTTACATACAGTTACAGCTGTATAAACATTCATTCAAAACATGTGTATCAATATCTTATAGTTTCTTTATAATTAAGTTATATATTGGTTATTCACAACTATGTAAATACCCTTTTTGCATAAATAACATATGATACTTCTTTTATTACAAATTCTAAACAGAAATCTTTCTGTTATATCATCAAAAGCACTGGAATATTGATTTCCACAAATTAACAAATTGTGAAGGCTATAAAGTCAAGTGTTTAACAAACTTTGATAATATATTGAGACATATATTTCGTTTTTGGTAATATTGGGTAACAGTGTGGAGATCTCTTATAAGCATATATTTCATATCAATAATTTTTTATCTTCTCTCACTGATAATGTAACATTTATATATGGAGAAACCATCATAGCTCATTATGATATTGACATCATCGTATGTACTATTGTGACATCATCGTATGTACTATTGTGACATCATCGTATGTACTATTGTGCAAGTATTGTGTTTGTCTCAGCGCGTATGTGCAGTTCTTAAACAGATAACGTTACATATTAGAACGTAGTTAATACGAATTAAGTTTAACGTAGAGGTTTTTGAAACACGCGCCCTTATTTTGTAAAGTCGACATCTTTGTATAAAAAAGTTAACTATTAAAGAGACGTCAGTCGTAACAATGTTCTTACCCCGGTACGTTGTCTTTATATTGAGGTGAATGAATTCCTAGATGTACTTAATTAGTTGTACTCTATATTTGTTCCTATTTGATCGAAACACATATTCGGATTAAAAAAAATCAAAAAATAAAGTGTATAAAGTGCGCAGGATGGTATGGAGCTAGGCTTAAGAACCATTCTCGCTCGACGCGGCTAAATTATACTGTCTGATAAAAACGAAGGGAAATTCTTCATTTGTTTGATGTACCAGGATTTCGATTACATTTTTTTTAAACATGGTTGTATTCTTTTCACTTTTGTCACACAAGGGTTGTTTGGTGCCCATGCACATCTTAAAAGGACAGTTTGTTTTTCAACGTAAAAGCAATGAATATTTGCTTTACAACTTAAACGGCAATTAACCAAAAATGTTGTCAACATTCTTCATTTGAAGCTGATCTAAATAAAAAGGTCATTTTTTAATTCGAATTGAACATAGACTATGACATAATGTATATATAAGCATATTAAAAGGACCTTTTCACGTTTTGATAAATTGACAAAATTTAAATAAAAAGTGTTTCAGATAGCAAATTTTCGCTGTAGTTATGTTTGTTTTCTAGGCAACAGTCATACTGAACATTTACCATGATCTAAAACATCCATTCTATGCATCTTTTGGCGATTTAACAACCTGAAAATTATAACAATTCGTCATAAAAACGGAATATTGACCACAACAGCGTTAAATATATTTCACGTAAGCGTATACACATCTTAATCGAATGTATGCCATTAGCAGCCTATGCGCCCCGGGAAGACATGCAGTCCTATTATGAAGTCTTATCCCCCAGCCCCCTACCGGGCCATCCCTTATCCACACCCACCTCAAGTGTTCCATAGAAAGATGTTCGTCCTGCAATCTAGTGCTATGTGTTTATCGTATAAATCATGTACACGTGGCCGTTCATTATTCCTGGTTATAGTTAGTTAGGAAGACCTGGGTGCTGTCTTAGCAGATATCTTATGAGAAGTTAAAAGTTGTTGTTGAAAATATACGCGTCGTAATTTGTTTGTTGAAAGGGAACACATTTCAAATTTTAAATTGTAGTGCTATTACTCACGCTGTCAATTGAACCAAAGTGTTCCCATTATTCTTCCGCTACTGTCGTATATAATCACTATGTAACGCTTGTTAATTATACAGCAACAAGACGTTTATCACGCTGAAGACAACCCAGATGACATTTCCCGTCTTCACAACTCATAAATATTATCTCAATGAAACCACAGTTGCCGATTTGTTTCGCCGAAATGCACTTAATTCACATAGTGAAAGCGAAATATTATTTTAAATCATTAATTAAGATATACTAGAAGATGAGTACAATACACACATACATAAATTTACCTTTCGTGTCTTAAATGACTACGTACTTTTCATAGGTTTAATGATGAATGATTTAATAAATGTTATTAAAAGGCATTGATTTAAGCGTTTAAATTTGAAGACTATGCTTATCAATATATGAACTATACCACGAATCAGTAGAATAATCGCGTTTACATTGCTGTATCGTCATGTTGGATGGTGGACCTCAGAACTAAACTTGTTAATTTCTCGAAATAATATCGCACAAACAATTAAACAATTAAAATATATACATGTATTTTTACACGCAAACATAACCTATATATAAAATGTTTTCACAATATTACTGTTAAGAAATTATTAAGAATAACAGCATTGTAAAATTAAATAAAATTGTTCGTACTTAGCATTTCTCGCCACCCTAGATATTGGTAGCACGTAATACGTGGCGTTTATTGTGCGATGAGCCAACGATAAAACTGTATGCTTGTATTGCAATTATTTCCCCATATCCCCTACCACCCACACGAAGCAGGAGCTGCAGTAGACCAGTAGTGATCTTGAGCTTCTGCCTTATCATATCATGTCGTCTGATACATATGAGCCGCGCTCTGTTAAAATGGGGTTTAATGCAAGTGCGTAAAGTGTTGTCTCAGATTAGCATACAGTCCTGTTTTATGCAATGATTGGTAAATTTACAACATACCATCCCAACTTGCCCATGTTTTGCGAAAACCCACAGCGTGATACCGTGAGTCAGCGCGTTAACTGAACGTATGCCCTACGACTAAGGTATGCCATTCGGGTCTATGCGCCCCGAGAAGACATGCAGACTTTTCCCCAGCCCCCAGCCTCCTCCGAGGTATGGTATGTGGTATAAGACCCATTTTCGCACGATGCGAATCATATAATACATTTTATATGATAGTGTAAATAATTTTGTAAATAATATTGTAAATAATTTTGATGGCTTTAACCCTAAACAGAGCTCAAAATAAGATGATAACACACGTAATCACTGATCCCTTTGATCTGCGATGAAGATGATCTCTATTGATCAATTACATAATTTAGACTCGCAATTCCTATCATTTTGAGTATAATTATGATAATTGGTATCAGGTAAGTAAATTTAAACAAACTGGAGAAAACACAGAGTAACTGAATTAAAACTACATTAGAACCGCAAATAATCCATGACAACCAGGACCGACGCAATTGCAAGTTGTTTCATGTTACACACATTCAAAATGTTAGCGTACTTAAAAATCAAGAATAGGTATTTTGAACATCAGGACTATTTTTAATGCGTATTTCGGAATGTTTAATGCGTAAATACGCAAGTACGCGCCTTATATGGAGCTTTGCTTTATACAATTATTGATATGTTTCAATTTTGCTTTTGCAACGCCCCTGGTCAATGAGTCTATCTAGCAAATAGGCTGTTTTTACATACAAAAGGATGTGATTAGAGAATGGTTGAAGTGGGCGGAAATTTTCTTGCCCGTCTACCAAAGAGATGTAAAACTTATGTTGTGCACTGCTGTTTAGACCTTACGGCTAACAATTGTATGGAAAACCGTATCAAAATGATGTATCATCCTTAATTGCGCAGTTTCTGTGTGGTTTGGGGTTTTCAGTTTGAAAAAAAAAAACAACAACATCGTTATTCATGATTTGTCGAAAAACATGTGAATGCATTTAAAATTTGGATAAACGAATGTTCCGCTTTAAAGGGACGTGTTCACGTTTTGGTAAATTGAGAAAACTGAAAACAATTGTTTCAGATTTGCAAATGTTCGTTGTTGTTATAATATTTGCGAGGAAACAGTAATATTGAACAATATTGAACATTTACAATGCTCTGTAATATCCAGTATATGCATCTTTTGACGATTTAAAAACTTGAGAATTATAAAGCGTTACAAAATTCGGGCCATGAATTGATTATTTAACAATTCTCTGTATCCATAATAATGACATATTCAAGTATCCAATTTTAAACCAGGTTATTAATCATTTTTATGCTATTAGAGATTTTTCAGTTTTAATGAAAAAGTATATGTTCTATAATGGTGAATAAAATCGAAACAAGGCCGGTGACCCTATGTTTTTATTTCATTTATCATATAATATTAGTATGACTATGTATTACTCAAATATAAATTTTAAGCAAACGTTATTAGATGGAAAAAAATCAGCAAAACTGCAGCAACATCCCTTAAGTGCTGTATTGTATCATATGTCATTGTACAACGCCATTGAATATTTTTTTCTATACATAGGCGTTTATTCAAATACAAAGTTTCAATAGTTATGGTCCGGACAAACTTTCGGTTTAAAACGCACTAAGTGACCCTGTGACCTTGTTTTTGACCCAGCATGACCCATATTCAAACTTGACATATACATCATCTAGATACAACTTCTGACCAAGTTTGGTGCAGATCGGATGAAATTTTGGGACAGACAGACAGACCGACAGACAGACCGACAGACAGACCGACAGACCGACAAAGTGACTCCTATATAGCCCCCATTACCAATGGTAATGGGGGTATAACAATATTTGATTAAACGTTGATGCTCACGATTTAAATATGTCTCACTAGCGTTCTATACGACAATTCGAGAGTTATACAAAAGCATCAACGTTTAATCAAATATTGTGTGTCGCGCGAAAGAAGTACGTCGATATCTCTAAGGTCAAGGTCACACTTTGAGTTCAAAGGTAAAAAATGGCCATCATTGGACGGTGTGTCGCGCGAAAGAATTACGTCGATATCTTTAAGGTCAAGTTCACACTTTGAGTTCAAATGTAAAAAATGGCCATAAACCAGCTTGTCCGGGCCATAACTATGTCGTTCATTGTGAGATTTTTAAATCTTTTGGCACATTCGTTCACCATCATTGGACGGTGTGTCGCGCGAAAGAATTACGTCGATATATCCAAGGTCGAGGTCACACTTTGAGTTCAAAGGTCAAAAATGGCCATAAATCAGCTTGTCCGTGCAATACCGATGTCGTTCATTGTAAGATTTTAATTCATTGTGAGATTTCAAAATGACTCTGTACATTAATTTGTTCATAGTCATTGGACGGCGTGTCATGCGAAAGAATTCAGAGTCCAAAGGTCAAAATGGTCATAAATGATAATGGCATTATAATTCTTAAAAATCGCCATAAATTAGCTTCTCTTGTTTTGTGAAGACAGCATGCAAAATATTCTGGGTCAATGCCGCATGTGGGGGTATACGTCACGTCTGTGACAAGGCTCTAGTTCTTATGTACAATCAACATAGAATCAATACACTCTTTTTATGCCTTGTTTATGTATTGCAAAAAAAACTCACTTATATATCGATGTAAGGTCAGTCTCCTATAGCGACGCAACACTGTGTGATTTTCCGTGCTATAACTCACGCTGTCAATTGAAATAAAGTGTTCCCATTATTCTTCCGCTACTGCCGTATATAATAATTATGTAACGCTGTTTAATTATACAGCGACAAGACGTTTATCATGCTGAAGACAATCTATATGACACCTTTCGTCTTCACAACTCATAAATACTATCTAAATGAAACCACAGTTGCCGATTTGTTTCGCCGAAATGAACTTGACATAGTGATAGCGAAAGATTAGTTAAAACCATTAATTAAGATATACTAAAAGCTGAGTACAATACACACAAACATAAATTTACCTTTCGTGTCTTAAATGATTAAGTAGTTTTTTCATTATTTTAATGATGCATGATTTAATATATGTTATTTAAAGGCATTGATTAAAGCATTAACATTTGAAGACTATGATTATCAATATATGAACTATATAACACGAATCATTAAAATCATCATGTTGTATCGTCATGATGGATAGAGGACATCAGAACTAAACAAGTTAATTTATTGAAGTTAAAATAGCGCAGACAAATTGAACATACTACATGTTTACTGGCAAACAAAACGTATGGCCTTTACTGACATTATTTGAAATATAAAATATAAACTGTTTTCGCTTGAAAGAAACTGTTTAAAATTACAACAATGTAAAGTTGTGTAAAAATCTATGTATTTAATACGTATCGCCACCCTAGATGTAATACGCGGCATTTATATATAAGCGCTGAGCGAACGATTAACCAGTACGCTTGCATTGAAATCATTTCCCCATATCCACCAACCACCCATACTTAGCAGGAGCAGCAGAAGACGTCAATGATCTGCCTTATCATAGAATGTCGTCTGATACATATCACTGATATGGGACAAGCCAACTGGAGCCGCGACCATGAAAGAGGTGTCGGTGTTAGGGAGCAGATGTTAAGCTCTGGTTATCCAGATTGCAGTTGGTCGCTATGGGGTAACATGCAGTAGTAGCTCGCAGCGAAACTTTAACATAGTGTTACGAAATGCAAGACTAACTGCTATCTGAAACGAAATATCACTTCCCCTTGGGAAAGTTTCTTGGTGTATTGAAACTGAGTTAGTTCTGGAAGCCATTATTTTAGCTCCCAGTTTACATTTGTAAAGTTCGTTTACTTTCATGTGTTCCTGCCATCAGATAAATGATTTACGATATGTGTTCGTTTTAAATGTTGATGTAAAATACCCAGCCGCTAAAAGGCTCGCGCTTAAGGGTCTCATCCCAGAGGCTTGAACCTACAAATTAAACGTAGTCAAATATAACACTATTTCGTTCTTAAAACTATACGAATACCTTGCATGAAGATATAAATAAATGCGTTGAATATTGTTTTCATACAATTTCATACAAGAACATTTGATTTTCACCGATTATGTAATCGTGTTACGGTGTNACGAAATATCACTTCCCCTTGGGAAAGTTTCTTGGTGTATTGAAACTGAGTTAGTTCTGGAAGCCATTGTTTTAGCTCCCAGTTTACATTTGTAAAGTTCGTTTACTTTCATGTGTTCCTGCCACCAGATAAATGATTTACGATATGTGTTCGTTTTAAATGTTGATGTAAAATACCAAGCCGCTAAAAGGCTCGCGCTTAAGGGTGTCATCCCAGAGGCTTGAACCTACAAATTAAACGTTGTCAAATATAACAAATATTTCGTTCTTAAAACTATACGAATACCTTGCATGAAGACATAAATAAATGCGTATAACATTGTTTTCATACAATTTCATACAAGAACATTTGATTTTCACCGATTATGTAATCGTGTTACGGTATTCGGATACGTCGCTTTATATTCATAGATAACCTATTATACAGTGTACATACATGATTCGAAATGACAAATGTCACGAGATTCGGAAATTAAGTCGACATTTGAACAAATAACGTGGGAATCATAATGCGTCATGTTCTTAACCACTAAATTACACCTTAACATAAAACCTCCGATATCGTACCGTATTTCCCATGAAAGCAACCATAATAAATACCTTACTACATTAATGTATACAATTTTGTGAATATATTCATGAATAACTGTGAATCTGCGTGTCATAACAAAAAAGAAGTACTGTAAGATTCGGTGTAGGTATTTTAATATATGTATCAACATTCAACAGTAAAAACACACTTGTCTAGTTGAATTTGATACAATATCAGACTGCGTTGTGTCTCACATCAGCAAACGTTATACTTTTCTTATTGTAAAGGTATTAGCATTTAATACAAAGTCACTTCCTTCCACTTAAAAACTACGACCGTCCATTCTTATCTTCATTACGTTGGGTTTCACATCCATTCCGACATAATTTGTAGCGAAGCTAACATTTTTTAGTTGATAGTTCGGACCGTATACTTAGTTTTCGCACTACATTGGAAACAAACAAAACTGATCTAGTTCTCCTTGTATTAAACTTATTTCGCAAAGTTTCCCCAAAATTCAAAACTAAAATGATTGAAACCTTTTACATAGTTCTTTTATTCTTTACTTTTTGCTGATCTAAATTCAAAAGTTTGTTAAAGCACTGACTTTCCAATTGATGTTTCCATTAAAAGAGAGTCTGGCAAAGTAAACATTTTAAGCAGGAAAAATAAATTGATAGAGCTACTTTGAATTTTTAAACCAAACACCAGTATGAGCCTTGGTAATTTACTCGCATTTCGCGACATGCATGTATTTAGAATATGCGGGAAATGTCAGTTATGTCCACGCTTGTGATGAGGGCTATCTAATCAGATAATGATTTAACCTAGTGTTCATAAAGTTCACATAACCAAGTGATCGCGCGTTAGGTTCAATACATACCGATATTCGTGAAATATAGAATATTAATCAGACTTTTGGTAACTGACTTCCGTTATTCGAACTGTGCACATATCTGAAAATGTCTGGTATTTTTATGTTCCCAGATGTTAAATGCATCATTTTCTCGGACGTTCTTGTCAACGTCGTTCGTTATACCTATATAAGCTTTGCGAAAGACGAACGTGGTTGCCTTGCAACGAACCGATTTTTTTACCTCTAATAAGGTAGTACTGAGAAACGTATGGGGAAGGATTTGGGTGTATATGATATAGTAAATGTGTGTAATATATCAACTGTGTCCTACGAAAATGGACCTTAGTATATATCAGAACAGTGAAGCTCCAGATATGCCTCTGCATCCGTATACTCTGATGAGGAGTGATTATGTGATTATGTTCTGAGACCACGCAACCTTGCTTGACTTAACCCTTTGAGCGCTGGAACCGGATTTTGAAGGCCTTTGCAAACAGTTTGGATCCAGATGAGACGCCACAGAACGTGGCGTCTCATCAGGATCCAAACTGTTTGCTATTCTGATAGTGGTCTTTGAAAAAAAGTGAAGAAAATGTTGATTTTAGAAATTCAGCAGACGACATTTTAGCAGACGACAACTTTCCCAGCATGCAAAGGGTGAATAGCGGACTTGGTGGCTCCTTACCAGACTTCTCGAATCCGCAGGCTGATGTGGAGCTTTGCTGGCCTTATTTTGCATAAAACCCATTTTCACACGGGGTCATTATCTGGTTAGCCCATGCTTGTTTAGTCCTCGCAAAAGGTGATACCGACATAAACGAATATTTTACTTGTCTGTGTACGGTGTCCTACAATCACGCGTATCTTACCCAACTTTTATCTTGAGCACACGTATATGTGCATGCACGTTTTAACCAAATATAGACGGCCAACCGAAATATATTGACTGTCTGTTAAGAAGGTAATTTGTTATCAGCTGACTAATCTCACCGTGAATGCTCACTCGAAATGTACTTAAACCTTGGTATAGAACCCGCTATTTACGGCTCCATGTATATGAACAATCCCATCGACGCATTGAGATTGTTGCACAATAAATGCAGTTGCCTAAGGATTTTTAAAGTGCCTACGCGGTTGTCAGCGGGACTCATTCAAGTATGAGTCTGCAAAAGAAAAGTTAAAACCATTTCAGTTTATCTGTTGAGTCACAACCATATTGTTGTATTGTTCGATCCTTTTATTGATTCTGAGCCTGTATTCAAAATGTGATACGATACTTATGAATGAAGAATATACGTATATTCATGAACCTGTTGAACATATATATCCTAGCTTGATTGCATCGAAAGACTCGGGCTTATTTAGAAGTAACTCAGGTCTACTGGGCAGAATCGGGACTCATTGAAACATAGATATAGATAAAGATAGATGTTTATTTCCATCCAATGCGCCATATGAGGCACATGAGGACAATATATTTTCACAAGAAATACACAAAAAGAACATTGAAAACTTTGAAACATAAGCCAGCCAAGAGTGGTCGAGACCATTTCGGTATATTGGTTGATTTAATACCGTTTAGTTGCTCTGTTGTTCGATCCTTATCTTGATCCTGCGGCTCTATACATCAATCTTTTAAGAGACTTAAGTATGCAGAATATTCATAAAATCGTATGAACGTTTGAACCTATGTATTCTCGTTCGAATTCATAGAATGTCTAAAGCTTATGAAGAAACACTCGAGTCTGTTTCCCTTGGTATAATCGGTACAGGGTGTCATTTGGTTAAGATCTTGATAACGATTCCAAATAAGGATCGAACCATTGACCTACCGGTTGGAAGGCGGACACTGTATATATATAAATTACACTTTTATTGTAAACCTCTTCGGAATGCATCATTGCTAATTGCATAGTGTTATTTAAACGTATTCATTTATTTATTGCGAGTCTATTGGTATCCTCCATTCTTAAGTCTGAGAACGAGTTCCAGGTGGCTTCAATCCCAAATTAGCTCCGAGTTCTACGCGGGGCTCAGTATCATAAATATGGACGATACATTTCTTGCAGTGACGTAGCCATACTGCCGAACACTACATTCCAGTGATTTCATTGCACGGCGCTTATCTAATCATGATGTTTGTCACTGCATACATTGTAAAATGTCGTGTAATGAACATTAATGGCCAAGGTTGTTTCTACATTTACATTGACCAATTTGCACTACTCGACAAAATTGACCAACGAAGTGCGACTTATTTCGACAAAACTCTTATCAAATGAAGTGCAGTTGTTTACACATGTACTAATATGAGTTCAGTGATTAACGTGCGTCTAAAACGAATTCATATTATTCGTTCCCAGTTTAGTTATATCCCTGAAAAAAACTGTCGAGATTATGTATGAAATGTAAGTCATGTTTGTTTGTTTTAATTTAGTAAGTTGCATTTGCTGGAAAAGAGATTACTGTGATGATCAATATCAAAATGGTATGCTTGTTATACATAGGGCGAAGTAAGAGCAAAGTAACGTCATCTGTGATTAATTTCATATTAAGCAGTAACAACTGTATCATTCTTTTGCCGCTGTTATATCACAATCGATTACCAGCAAACATATACACGATTCAGTTTGAAAGTTTTAAAATGTTAACAGCTCAAAGCTTGACGTATCAAACAACCAATTTGTTCACGGCTTCGCAGGGAGACCTAGTTTTCTCGGGCCCATAAGATGTGTGTATGCACCGTTCAAAGGATTTTTTAAAATATAATGTTACATGGATAAAAGACAGACGTCGCTCCAGTGCAGGGCCTTGTTACCTTTTGATGGGCCACGTTCAAGTGTTTTATTAACATTATGTCATTAACCATTGGCGCAGCGCTTGGTAAAGCCTGTATTTTATTTTAAAGAGTTGTGCAACCTAATAAGCTATTGTTGGTTCTGTCAAACAATGGTAAAACATGAAAAGCAATTATTCTGTGCTAATAATAACAAAATGTCCGTGACTTATTTTATATTTTTTAATGTACGTTGATTTAGTGGTCAAAATTTCGAACAATTGTGTTCACTACTACATGACAATCTATGCTATTTTAACTTTACTAAGATTAACTTTATTTAAATTATAACTTCATTCACATATGCAATAAAGATATGTGATTTATGTTCATGTTTATTACTTAACTTATCTTAACATCCTCTATATATATTATTAACGTTTGCGTTATGCTTGTTCGCATTCTGTAAATAGTGTCATTGCATTTTGGCGTTCAATTTATTGTTAAATTCACTTGGTCCAATCATAAATTTTGCATTTATATTATTTTATCAGTTCATTATTTGGCCACAACATTGCATTTGAATCATAATAGAATCATGTTTGATTCATAAAATAAATAGACATACAGACATTCCGATGCAAATCGGATTTGTTTAAAACTATCTTTTCTGAGACAGACTTCGGGCCCTCGAGAGTGTTTTAAAAAAACGGTTGATGAATACCGAACCTGTAACTCAATTCAGGTTACATTTTTGTGTCTCTTCGGTAATTAAAATAAATGATTTGCAATGTTATATACTAATATAGTTAATAGTTCTGCTTGCTAGTATCTGTTCAATATACAACATGTATGTATATAAGTCAGCGCCAGTCCTTTAGCTTTTTAGTGCGTACCCATATTTGGCATTTAAATGGTGTGTTATACGGAAATAAATAAGAAACTATCAGGTGGGTCCTGTGATGTGAGATCATAGATAGTGCAAACTGTTGATAATATTGCGTACTTAAAAAGAAATCAGATTTTAAAGTGACAAGTACTGTGGTCATTTATAGCACCGGTTACACTGGGTTAGTGTATATGAAGCATAAAAGTTCGTTTATGTCGGGACAATGAAAGATGTAACATGGTTTCATTTGACATATACAATACTAATTGTCAATACAACCAAAAAAACGAATGTAAAGAAAGGGGACCTGTATGGACCATGTCCTTCGCTTTGTCATACAGCCTCAACTATACTAGAAAAGTATACATAACACTTAAAATAACGGGTAAAAGTGTCTATGGTATGTTCTCATAAAATACGGACACCATCGTACAAGTCTTTTTATAGGGACCTTTTCACGTTTTGGTAAATTCACAAAATTGAAAAAAAGGTCAGATTTGCAATTTTTCGTAGTAGTCATAATATTTGCGAGGAAACAGTTATCTTAAATATTTACCATGCTCTCAAATATCTATTATTTAAGTGCTAGACTTTTACTCCAATAGCCAGTGATTCGAGCCCAGTCGAGACTTACTTTTGCCTTTATTTGTTTTTTACTGGAGCTATTTAGTTCCAATGTTTACATTTATCAAATTTTAAGCACTTAATGACAAACTTCAATACATGCCAAAATCTGTGAAAAGGTCCCTTTAAAAATTCTGCTTTACACCCCTACACCTCACGCAAATGTCACATTAAGCATCTTAACTCGCTAAGAACCACTTAACAGTTTGCACCAGTGTACATTTCACTCGTTCGTTCATCATACAGAGGGCTTATATGATACGACATGGCTTCAAAATTGTGACGCGGAAATGCAATACATGACACCAGACATGACAGCCACCGCTTTTTACAATAGGTAATTCATTGTAACGTTACACGGCTCCGTTGTGGAAATGATACATGTACAACATGCTAACATCATTGAGTCATACATTATTGCTGCTTTATAACTTCCGTTCGTATTTTCGTATCTTACACGTATGTTTTAATAGTTGAACGTTGATGACACAGAAATGTTTGTATTTATGATCAAATTAAATGCGAAATATTTATTGAAATACTTGTAAAAATCAATTTAGTGGCAGATACAGAATTTCTGAAAGTCCATGCCTTTTGGCCATGTCCTATACGTATACATGTATACACACATACACAAAACATTTTTTTATTAGCCATATGAGATTTTTCTGCGATAACAAGTACAGCACAACTTAACCAGGTTATATTACATCTTGAACGGACATTATAATGGTAAAATTATGTGTAAATGTTTAATGATACAATTTATAACCAAAGTTGCCCACATTCGCGGTCGAATGAGGTCATTAATGAATTCATGACACTTAACTTTAACACACACTTCCGTAGTTCGTCCAAACGACATATTATACAATTTTAATGTAATATAATCATATTTCAGGGCTTAGATAACCTTTAACTTGGTTTCGCATTGTGCTGAAGTAAGGTTTTTTAACCGTCGTATGGACTTCCTGGTAGTATCAATACGAACCTGCTGTCGTCTGAATGTCAAAATTGTACGCTGTTCCGCTGCTATTATTTACTGTCAAAATGGCAGTCATGCGTTATTTATATAATACTACTTAAGGCTTGCGTATTTAAATGTTTTAGTGTAAACAGCGCTTAACTATTTAATATCAGTCAATATAATGTGGACATTGGCATTCAGATTCACTAAACATGAAATTCAAAATAATGAATAATTCATTCTTTATGTCCTGTGAACCACAGTCATTCTGTTTCGTCAGAACAACTGAAATACTACCCACAAGGCCTTAATAAACACAAATGTAAATACACTGCCCCAAGTTATTAACTTAAAATGCTTATTATTCATCAACCGCATTGTTACAAAACATTGGAATGAGATTTATGTTTAAAGCAGTGCCGTATCAAAAATTCTATATCAAGTGTCTGGGCAACAACTATTAGCAAAATAATCTTCAGAACCAGAACAATTAATACCACATGATTTCGTTGCTGTACTTTGAATAATGTTCATTTGTTATATTAAAGGTATAGTTTGAGTTGATATCGAATTTTTGATAAACTTTTTTCGATAATCAATAACACACCGTCATGGCCGCGTGACAATGAAGCTAATTTATTAATAGCATTTATTTTTTAGTACATTCAAGCATCGGTTATAATTTGAAACCGAACATAAAAACATATAGTTTGCAATAATCGATATAAAAGGACAGTCATGACTTCCGTGCGATTGATAAATTACGGGCATGTGGGTATCAGTACTTTTAAAATCTATTATAACCATATATAGCGCGTTAATTATACAAGAGGTATGATAGCATGATGGTACAAACTCCGCACCTGTTCTTTTTTTTAATAGAGTAGTATACCTTTATTTAAGTCTCATCAATATACATTCATGGTAATTATATTACAAATATTTACACATTGTCAAATGTATATTGCCATTCCATATTGGAATTATAAGAGACTATCGCAATTAAGAATTCCACTTAATATTTACAAATTACATACATTACGACTTTTATCAATTAAACATTTTGCACAAATAAATGAAATAAAAAATTAAGAATTAAAAAGTTTAAACTGAAGAAACTTTGCTTATCAAATTAATTACGATCTGCCTTAAAACAATGGTAAGATACTGAAATATAGAAAAAAAGCACTATCGCGCATTAGTTAAAAAATGGGTGTAAGAAATCATATATCACGTTGATCAGATCACCGTGAACCGGATTAGCAAAGTTGCTAAACCTTGACGCCGCATCCACCATTAACAATTTAAGTTTGTCTAGCACAAAATGCAATCCAATGTGAAGACAATATTTACTCCTAGGTTGGTATTTCTCATCAATCAAAGCAAGTGATAATTATTTGCTACGCCGATAAGCGCCGCGTGTTCATACCGAAATTTGGTATAGATGTTTAAAACAATCATTGGAAAATGTATTTGAGTGCATATATAAAGAATAAGTTGAAAAGCATCTGATTAAATGCATGACAGTTATTATTAAAATCTGATATTGCTTAAAAGTGTCAATGAAATGTCAAAGTCCCGCCGCCAAAAGGTAAACAAGTTGCCGTCTGCATAATAAGATGGCAATACTGGTTATATTCTGGCGGTTTATGACAATTACATACCACGTTACCCAAAGATGGTTTGGCGTATAGAGTGATATGAACGCCTTTGAATTTAAATAAAAACTCAAAAGTACAGCAAACCACATAATTCATGCAATGTTTCCATGATTTTATTATTTTTCAGTCGCGTCGCCAATGTAGGTGACTTGAGATGTAAAGCGGTCAATGAGCGGGACTTATTGCACTCTTGCTTTACGCGCTTACTGGGTGTATGTTTCATATATACTTGTATACTGATCTATATCGTATGTAAATGTATGAGTGATTTACTAAAAATAAATGATCATAAGGCAGGAAATAAATCAGAAGTTGACAGGTTGAAACCGAAGTTCAAGAGTGTCCGAAAGCTGCTCAAATGACACATCCTTCACAGTTTGTAGTAAAAATGTCCATCCTGTCCGTCAGTGGACCGCCACCTTAGGCTCATTTGATAGACTGCCGACTTTCAATTGGAGAGATAATTAGGACGTAATGAGTCACATTGTCAATTCTCGGATGCCTTTTGCAATTTATGACTTTGTTTTGACCAAGTGACGACAGGTTAAGTGTTTACGGGTCATTGAATTGGATGTGATTATAGCGTGGTATTATGTTGGTCACATTTTTATGTGGACTCCGTTGCATATGTTATTATTTATTCCCACTTTCCGAGGTATTGGTAGTGTCTGTGTACTGAGTTAACGTTAATAGGAACAATCTCAGTATAATTATATAGATTTTAACCATCAACACAAACGTTGCATTTATGATACCGGTGATACACTTAACCCTTATTTGAAAGAAGTCCTATATTGATAACAGCTTAAATGATAAACATATGCGCCTCGCTCTGTGAAAAGGGGGTTTAATGCATGTGCGTAAAGTGTCATCCCAGATTAGCCTGTGCAGTTCACACAGGCTAATCAGAGACGACACTTTCCGCCTAAACTGGATTTTTGCTAAGAAGATACTTTCTTTGAACGAATATTATAAAAGCGGAAAGTGTCGTCATTGATTAGACTGTGCGCACTTCAAAGGCCAATTTGGGACGACACGTTGCGCACACATTACACCCCCTTTTCTCAGAGCGCGCCTCATATACATTTAAAACAACATTGATCTCTACTAACAGTTAATGTTTTATAATGTTATTCACCTTAATTGGAATCGTGTCTAAGTACACACATAAAATGTAGTCAAAAAGAACCCCGTGAAGTAAAGATAGTAATTATGGTTTAGTGATCACGAAATAGTATTCTGTTCTGAATCAGATTTGTGTGAAAGCATTCATTGTTTGCGCGAACAAACTGTATTAAAGAATATTTGTACTTTTCTCAGTCAATCTGTGAGACTAAGGACCATTTAGGCACATTTCTTTCTTCTCGCTTAGCAGGTATGAAAGGCAGTAGTGATCTAATTTTACAAAATTATGAAAAATACACACTGAACTTTTAGTCTTTTTCTTAAAGTATTTTGTTATTAAAATCGTCCACATCCAAAAAGCTCCAAATTATAATATTGGTTGTATTTTTGGTTTTATCCAATGTTTTGCTTACACAGGGATACAGTTTTAATCATTTAACATTTACATATTTTAAGATCTAAATGTAAAATGTAAAAAATACACGAAGACTTAAGCATTTCATAAATTCAAGGAATTTTCTTAAATTGTATCGTATGAGGTTTGCCCAGGACTACTTAAACTAATTAAGTACAGTCATTTATATTGATTTGATAAGGTAATCTATAGTACAAACTGTCAGTGTGGCATTCACAAAATAGAGCATTCTCACTGTCGGTTTGAAACAATTTGCACAGGAAACCCTTACAAACTGTCTGCGCTCGCGTATCGGTTGAGTTCACATGCACGTTGCGGTTATGTGTCACTGCGCAGTATGTCGTCTGCTTTCGTGCTTTTCGCATCTGAAAAACTAGCAAGCAAATTAGATTTAGACGCCAGATACATTGGGGATTAAAAGATGCTGTTGGATAAACGCATTCATGACACTCCGTTGAGGTCTATCATTTATAATATGCCAGCAAAAGAACGAGAAAACAACAACAGCAATAATAATGCGATATGTGAAATACCTCACTAAGAATACGAGTTTAATCTTGAACGTTGCTTATTATTTCCAAATGTCCAGAGTTTGCTTTTTAACGCTTACGTGATCTTCCAAGAACTAACGTTCAAAACAAAAAAGCCGCGTTCAATCATGTTTCAAAACACTCAGCATACACTCGAGTGGTCATAATCCCGTTAATAGGTGTCAGGTCTAATCAAAGAGAGCGTTGACGTTGAACATCAGAAACTTCTTGCAAATAAACCCTGTCTTTCTTTGTCAAAAGAAGGGTTCCTGAGTGTATTGATTACATCTAGACGCTCGCCCAATATGCCTTATCGCGGCCCAGCCCATCGCATGGATTTGTATGATAAGTCGAGGATATATATACATACATCACAGACATGAGAAAAGCGTTCTTGCGTCTTCCATCCGGGAAGCTATTTTATTATTTTGCGTTTGTTCTGAAAGTAAAGTTATATGCCATTGATGTTCTTACGAACAAGACTATATTAGTGAACATCATTCGATATAGAGGTTAGAATTTATTGCAACATACATTAGGCTTTAAGCCCATGAGTACATGCATATTACAACACAATATATTCACAGTCGGTCAATGACGTACAGAATGTTCAACAAAACCTAGATCAAAATATATGTTGGTATAACGATAGAAAATTAAAACAATGTTGGTATTTTATGAAAAAAGGGTAAACAAAATATTTTTTATATTAATTTTGTTTCTGCATATGTGTAAAATGGTTTACAACTGTTTCTTTGTATACATTTAGATAAAAATTATGTGCTAAAAAACAAATGGTATTATAAAAAAATCTATATAATGGAGTTAGCTTCTTAGTAACATCTGCACCAAAATGATGCAAGGCAGAAAATTTGCAGAAGTCAAAAGTGAGAAAATTGCACATTGCTGCTTGTTATGTGCGTGTATGTATCGTCCAGTGCATTTGTTTTGTGTCTTTCTGTTTGGCGGCGAAGCAGAAGTTTACTTTATGTGATTGTGCATCAAACAGCAGGATTGTGCCTCAAGTATAACCCATTTGTCAGTGCTACGTTCCATATTAAATTTCGTGTTTTTATATTTTTTAAAAATGACTTTTTCGTGGACACATACATGTGTTAATTTCTTTTTTGAACAAAAAGAGAATTTGCGTCGATCATTTTCCGACATGTTTGTGTCAAATTCGTGGATCGGCCAACTCACGAAATGAACGTTAATTAATGCCTCACGAATCACAATGATGTTGCAGTATTTTCTATTCGGATTATCATGCCAAGAGTTAATTCATAATGGCAATAACGTTATACAAAGAACATATAAAGTGCTAAGTAACGTGATATATAATGCATACGTCTAAATAAACATTAGCAAATCCATTTCGGTCGTGTTACCCTGTTAAGATCCTTAAAATAAAGCACCTCATAAATAGTTGTGTATTTTATTTTTTCCTGGCAATACAATGAAATATTAATTTTTATTACATTTGTTTTTTTGTTGTTGTCGAGAACAAATAAACATAAATGCATCAGTGTCAGGAAAGTGAAGTAAGCTTATTGGAATATCTTTTTATTTCGGCTTTCAGTCATTTTGCCCTGACAATGTCACTGTACTTAAGCACTGATGTTTAGAGTCGTGTGATTTACATTCCCTCCGTGTTTTAATATTCAGCATCAAGTTAATAACGTAGAATATACAGTATTTATGATAACGATTTATGTAAGGCACACGTTTTGGTATTGAGATCTATTTTCTATCAACAACCATACATTTAGACTGATTTTAGGTAAAATTTATTGCTACTTTAAAATCAGGTGCATTTTTTGTCCTGCCGCCATAACCTATCCGTTTATCGAATGATATCTATAGGTAAAAAACTTCTTGAGTCATAATTATAGTTTCGCTTTGTTTTTCGCTAAGGCAAAATGCGAGCCCAACGTGCTCTATGTGTTATGTAGCATTACACACAAAGTCTGGTTATTGACGTGGTCTATGTGTGATGAGGAAGTACACTGATATGTCTGGTTATTGACGTGGTCTATGTGTGATGAGGCAGTACACTGATAGGTCTGGTTATTGACGTGGTCTGTGTGTAATGAGGCAGTACACTGATAGGTCTGGTTATTGACGTGGTCTGTGTGTAATGAGGCAGTACATTGATAGGTCTGCTTATTGACGTGGTCTATGTGTGATGAGGCAGTACACTGATAGGTCTGGTTATTGACGTGGTCTATGTGTGATGTAGCAGTACACTGATAGGTCTGCTTATTGACGTGGTCTATGTGTGATGAGGCAGTACACTGATAGGTCTGCTTATTGACGTGGTCTGCCATATCACTGCATGCTGCAACGCTGCAAGGATACACGGCTTGTAATTCAACCCTCATGCTAAGGTGCCCTTAATTTAATTTATAAACTCGTAAATTGAGAATTACCCTCTGTTTCTCTTATATCTTAAACAAAGTTCCCAGGCATCACTTTGAGCCATTTCTTTGTAGCAATCGGTAGCGGTAGCTTGGCCCTTAACCATGTTATGGTCATTAGCTACGCTGATGTCAATTAGAGATAAGGAATTTGGATAAGTACCCTGATAGGGGACCGTACATGCAAACGGCGCTGTTCTTCCATCAGATTTTCCAATCAGACTTTGTAGCGGTATTCAATTGAACAAACACATCGATAAAGTTCCATTGATGTTTATTTTGGTTTCTAAAATTAACAAACACTTTCCAATGTCCAGTAATATCATAGTCAACAATATACTTGCAAAACCCAACATGGGCTTCAAACGTGATGATTATAAATCTTGAAATTACATGTCTGCTCGTATAGTGCGCACTTACGTATACAATTTATCGGTTAATGGCTACATGACTCGGACGTTCTTATTTTCCGTCCGACCGTCTCGGCCTTTAGTAGCTAACTGAACTCATAAGTATTCAAATCATTCACTGGCCGTCCTGGTAACAAATGAAATTGTACCACGTAAATATCACTCTTGCGGAACACCAATGAAAAGGTGATAACAACAATTAATAATACATGTGAAGTCGACCGATAATTAACGCAGCTGGACAGGCGATAGCCGCCATCTGTTAATGCAGTGACCGATAATTCAAGTGCAATTTAATCCCCAAGGGTGACAGTAAATTGACGTTTAACCTAAGGACAGGGAAATGTTATCTAAAAAGGATTTCTCTTGAGAAATTACGTTCTTACAATAATGTCTCTTAATTATGATATTTTATAAATAATTTAATATGTTTTCCTTTACATATATTTATCTGCTTTACGTGACAACTTTATATAATCATGCTTGAAAACCACGTGCAGGTATTGCTCCTATTTTCAATAATAAAGAGAGCGGTCATAAAGTTTAACACTTACAATTATTGCTATTTAATGTCTTAGACCTTATGTTTCGCTAACGAAGATTTTTGTTTTTAAGCGTGCGTCTTGATACATTTTTGATGTTTTGGATTGCATATAATTATAATCATATTAACATCAGTTATAAATACAATGAAGTTATCTCTTGCGTGTACTTTAGCAGCCTTGTTGGTAGCATTTGAAATCGCCATCGTGCTAAATCGGTCCAATGAGCATTTTGTGAAAAATAACTTTGCATACTTAAAGCTGTAAGTGTTATGAATCTTTAAAATTGTAAGTGAATGGTTGTCGAATGGGAAAGGTGAACACGTGTTCTTATCGTAGCTGTGGCGAATATAACAAGTTTCAAGTTTCAAGTTTTTTATTGGAAAATCGGCAAAACGCCTTTGACCATTTACAAACAAATAAACACAGTTTAGTCAAAGTGCATCAATACAGTACAAATACAGTCAAGTAAATAAACATATACTACAATGAAACATTTCAAACATCATGTACAAACGTGTGTATATTGAAAACAACTAATAGTAAACAAAAAGGACATAGACAATATTTTAAGGGTTTTATACAATATTTAATGAGAAGCAGCAAATACTTCTAATTTTTCCTCACGGAGTTTCATGGCATCGGTAAGGAATCTGGCAACATTGTTAATGACTTGAGTATTTTGACAAGATAGTATATTTTTAAATTTCGCAAGATTTGGCCAGTTTGTTCGGATAGAATACTTTGTTCGTAGATCTTTATATATTGGGCAAGTTAGAAAGAAGTGATATTCGGACTCAACAGTGTTTAAATTACAAAGTTTACATTTGCGTTCATCTCTGGGTATGTTGTTATATCTACCCGTCTCTATTTCTAATTTATGGGCGCTAAGTCTAAATCTTGATAATTGTTGTTTATGATTTTTACTATTAATGCAGTCTAAATATTTTTCATAGGCGAATTCAGTCTTAAACATTCTATAGTACTCTAATTTCGGTTGGTTATAAATTGTATCGTGCCAATTTTGGATATATTGATCTTTTAATCTCTGGTTAATTTCATGAGAATGATTAACATTGTTATTTAAATTATTGAAAAACATTCCGTTTCCTAGTTGTTCTAATTGTCGTTTAACAAATGCACACCACAGGGTGGTACTGTTACTATTATTGTTCCTAATTAGATCATTGTATAGGTTGCATTGTTCGTTATAAACAGCGTGCATGAGGGATTCGGGGTTTTTCTTAATTTTAATCCAATAACTAAGGGCACGCTGTTTGCATATAATAGAGAGAGGAAATCGGCCTAGTTCGCCTAAAACAGCGGCATTAGAAGTCTGTGAGCGCACACCAAGAATAGATTTACAGAATTTAAATTGAAGTTTATCGACTTCGTCAATGTTGTAAATTCCCCAAATTTCAGATGCATATAAAATAATTGGGACCACTAGGGAGTCAAATAGAGAAAGTTTTGTTTTGGTATTTAGCTTCACTTTACTAAAAATGGACGACAAATGATTATAAGCTTTTAAGGCTTGTTCATTCAATGTCTTTATTGCTCTTGATATGTTACCAGTGTAGTGTAGTTTTAGGCCCAGGTAGCAAAATTCATCAACAGTCTCAATAGCCTGTTGGTTAATAGTCCAGCTATACGAACAATTACTTTTCCTTTTTTCAAAAATGCAAATTTTAGTTTTGTTAGTATTTATTTTTAATCCCCATTTACGCGAATATTGATAGATAGAATTTAATTGCAATTGCAGACTTTCTGGATTTGTGGTAAATAATGCAATATCATCAGCAAATAACAACATAAATATAAATAATAAGCGTATATCTTTTTCAGTTAAATTATTAATATCAATACAATCGTTGATGTCATTTATGAATAAAATAAATAATAAAGGTGATAATGGTTCACCCTGTTTAACTCCTAACGTAACATCAAAAAGCTCCGAATAANTTTTGATTTTAATGGCAAAATGTTCAAAATAAAAACTAATATGTCATGTGATATACAAAATGTGATTTATGTATTAGTATGCAATGGATGCAAACAATATTATATAGGCCAAACTGGCGATAAACTTAGAAATAGGCGATCTGTCCATGAACAACAAATGCGAGACCCCTCAACAAGACAGATGCCTTTAAGTAAACATTTAGATGAATGTTCACATAATGAACCAAAATTTAAAATATTTCCATTTTATAAGCTATTTTCGAACAATATTTCAGCTAGGTTAGCAAAAGAACATTATTTTATACATGTATTTAAACCCCAATTAAATTTCATTTAATATTTATTGACGTTATGACGTCATAATTTATATGACGTTATCTCCATGATATTTTGACGTTGTAATATATTGCATTATGCCCTGATGAGCTGTGCGAAACGCGTTGGCTATATCAGTATATATTTAAAATCCCAGACACGTGTTTTTACTTTTATTATATAGCCATTTATCCACCCCCCTATTCCTTCGTGGTCTGTTTGATACGTTTCAACGCTGTGTTGCTTAAACCGAGTCAGTTTAGTTCGGGTGCCCGACGTCAGTAAAAGAAATGTCACAATATAAAATGTCTAAATAGTTTAAAAACTGGAAAGATAATTAAGCATTTTTATGTAAAAGGCATGGGGCATTTATAAGTTCCCTACCGATAAAGCCCTAGGGAACTATAGGTTTACCCCCGTTCTTTTGTCCGTCATCCCTCGTGTACGGCATTAATTGTGTCAGTCATTCCGTCCGATTTTTCATTTTCTGCAAGAAAGGCACAATCTGTATTGATTCCCCCAGACGCGTGCTTTTCCATGAAACCCTTTGTTACAGCATCTTTTATTAAAGAACTTCGGCTTAAAATCTGTAACAGAAAAAAACATAAATGTCGTTGTCATAGCACCAGACGAGCAGACTGTTTTTAAAAATACATCTCTTATAATCGCTGTCAGTCAACGGCCTTTCTTAGAAGAAGACTATTGACTGTCATATAAATATATAATTATAATTTCCGGGCATTGAGTACAATAACTGCAAAGGAGTGAACAAAACCATATCAAGGGTTAAACTGCAAAAAAATGTGGTACGACTTCTCTAGGCTAAAACGTCTGTGAGTTTTTATGTCTGTTGATTTGGAAATGTGTTTTTATTTAAAAAAAAAGTATATTTATTGATGAAGACTTTCTTAAACTCAGCGTGTTTTCACTAAATATTTACTTTATCGTAAGACGTTTTTTTGGCAATATTTCGGATTTATAAGGCGTCTTGATTTTCATCATAATAAGTAAACGTTGCATCTATTATACAATTTATGTCAGTTTAACGGAACTATTTTTGACATATTAAATCATATCGCCTTGTGCCAGATATGAAAACGACCGTATGCAACTAACTTTCTCGATTCTTGACATTTGATTTGATGCGTCAGATTGCGCAGTCGGAGATGATTTAATGTGCACGTTAAACTATAAAAAGGGCGTCAAATCAGCACGGTATCTTTATTCTGTCTTTAAAATTAAGTTGTTGCAGAAAGGTTTACCTATGTGATTCTATTTCCATCAAAATATGAAAAAAGGGATGAATTATTTGATATGATTGCATTAATTATACAAGACGCCCCCTGATTTACAGAGGCATGCTTTCTCCCATCGCTCTTCACGTAGAGAACTATTAATATCATACAACGCACACTTAGATATGACCGCCTTCATACCTTGATGTTTAAAGGGACTTTACCACAGTTTGACAAACAATAAAATGTGTCATTGATTCCAACGAGAATTCCTCCATTATATCCAAACAATACAAAGTACACTTGTGACTAAGAAAACTGTTGAAAATATTAATTCCTTTATTTATAATCAGAAGTCGAAATCGGATAAATAATAAAGTGTTTGTAACGTTTTTCATCAATTATTACAGACGCTAGTATTTTCTGAAAGCGAAACTACTCTCTAGCGATATACATTGCGAGTCACTTTGATAACTCACGATGTCTGTGAAATGCATGAATTTGTAATACAGGTTGTTTCGTAGTTATAATGCCCCGCTTTGTTCCACGAGATAAATGAGTCGTTCGCTATCCAAAATAGTTCGTCTACCGCTATTAGATTTATCTGTCTAAATGCATCACACCGAACTGTTCAGAACCCTAAAATACAAAATACCGAAACAAAGGTTCCCAGTTCATTAAACTTGATCGAAGACAAAACTAAGACCCGCATAAAGTATAAGAGAGAAGCAAATAAGCCGCTATATATATAAAAATCGTCCCATATTTACCAGCTTTTAAACATACGCATATTTATCACAGATCAGCGGGGTTATGGCTCTTCCTTTTCTTTCTTTTCTTTTTAAATTGTCATTTTAGACAGGTTGTAGGTCTTATCCAAACCGATTATATCCTATAGTGATACACAAACTCCATCGAACACATAACTTAAATGACTAGCATGAACAGTGTGCGAAATTGTGTATAAAATAAAAAATAAAATAGGTTTTGGCGACCAGCAAAACGTGGGGAAGGTTAACCTGGACTTTCCTTTCCACTTTTCCAGTGCATATATCCAGCACTGCAACAAGTCTTCTGAGGACACGACAGCATAACGTGTATCTCCTTTGCGTACATATAACCACAATTTTGCAATACCAACAAACATCTTTCCCTATACATTCACAAGCCCGACGAATCCACTGGTTACCTTTACTGTATCGTACTGTCAACTCCTTCCTGTACACATTTGTTTGTTGTCTTACAGCGACACAACACCGAGTCCCATAGTGGCGCGAGTATGGGGGTGGTGGTGACGGTGGGGCTGGTGGCGGCACTCATTAACCTACATATTGCGTGTTTGTTCTCTTACAGCGACACAACAACGAGTCCCACAGAGGCGCGAGTACGGGGGTGGTGGTGACGGTGGGGCTGGTGGCGGCACTCATTAACCTACATATTGCGTGTTTGTTCTCTTACAGCGACACAACAACGAGTCCCACAGTGGCGCGAGTACGGGGGTGGTGGTGACGGTGGGGCTGGTGGCGGCACTCATTAACCTACATATTGCGTGTTTGTTCTCTTACAGCGACACAACAACGAGTCCCACAGTGGCGCGAGTACGGGGGTGGTGGTGACGGTGGGGCTGGTGGCGGCACTCATTAACCTACATATTGCGTGTTTGTTCTCTTACAGCGACACAACAACGAGTCCCACAGTGGCGCGAGTACGGGGGTGGTGGTGACGGTGGGGCTGGTGGCGGCAATCATTTACCTACACATTGCGTGTTTTCTTACAGCGACACGAGTCCCATAGTGGCGCGAGTACGGGGGTGGTGGTCACGGTGGGGCTGGTGGCAGCACTCGTGTTCTTCGCGCTCGGCTTTCTTGCCTCCAGGTACTGGAGCAGAAGAAGGGAGAGAACCTTTAACGTGCTCGAGGTAAGACGACGTCGGGCGTCACAACGGAATTGTGGTTGAAACTGGTAGAAACTCGCAAATGAACTTAACCAATTATATGTTCGTTTTTAATAATAGTACATGGTTGCACAATCCAATTAGTGACCTTCAAATTCCCGAACAATGAACCTTAGACAGACAAAAGGGAGGAGTGATGAAATATTTTGGATTTTTTTTAACTGAGTGACTATATTATTCTAGACGATGTATATACGAGTCATTCGGTTAGACGGTACTTTATTGTAAGGCATATATAGTTAGTTTGTTAGTTAGGTATAGGCATGGTTACACGTAACGTGTGTCATTTATTGAAACAATTTTCGTGTATTTGATCTTCTATCGTATATTTTTCTTTTTCCCTACTCAAAACATATTACCTGCAGTGCAATGGTCGATCATATCATAAAAATAGTCAACTTACATAATTTTATTGCAACCTTCATTGTTTATTTGCCCCACTTCATTGTTAGCAAACATTGTAATCAGCCTATGAATCTTTCTTGTGCGCTATTGCAACGTTTATCTAGCGCAAATGAAATGTTATTAGCAAATTTATAGCTGTATTTAAAAATCAGTTTAATTTTGAGACAATACCATAAAAGGTTGTGTTGGCTTTACAGATGTATCCTACTTACTTATTATACAACATAAAAAAAGCAATGTCTTAGCGTGTCTCCAATGTTCGAACTCACGTCACTGTTTCCCACAGGCGGAGAGAAGGAACGGCGCCCCAGTGGAGTGCATCGAATTCAAGGACGAGACTACTTTTTCGCGGAAGAACCACTACGAGGACGTGAACGGGCAGACGGCTGCGAAACCAACATCAAACCCAACGAACGGGGCTCCCATAGTCCGGGAGAACGTGCAACCCACACACGCAGTGCCGGCTCCAACGATAGGTGAGAATGGACGAGTCCTTATGCGACTCATTGAACACCTCGATCCTGGCCTTTTCGCACATATTGACAACAAATCAATGTAGTAATACCTATTTAAGTCTTACTCATGCAGCACACTGTCTTATAACATTTGGCTTTTTATTGCACTTTTTGTTGATGTTATTGCAAATTTTCATACTTTATTATGATGATAGCACGGACTAAAGAGCGGATGCGATATGAATAAATTTGACGTAATTCTTTGATTTGTAATCAATGACCATATTGACCTCAATTAATATTATTACTGCAAAACAAACACTTCAGTAGTTAGTACAACAAAACCTTTCCCAGTTTCAATAATTCACTTATGCTGTAAAAGACACCAAATGCAAAGCTGGAAAGAAATTGTAAAGTCCTGTAGAATAAAGATGCCGGTAATTCACATAACCGATTAAAATCACATAAGGTTAAATAGCGAAGAAAGGTGCGTCGATTGCAACATGAATTTATCAGTAGGTACCCTCTCACACACAACAAGAATGTCGTATGCTTACCTGCTTCCAGTGGCACGTGATGGGGTGTGGGCGGGGTTTAGTATTTCACGAAACTCCTCCTCCGGATCCCTAATATTACGTAAGTAACTGGTAACTGGAATGTCGTGACGTCACGCGGGTTTTTTTTTCTCACGCAGACGTCAAATGCAGACGACACATACTGTACTCACGTGTTGTTGCATGTTGTTCTTATTATATCACTCATGCAGTTCTTGTATATGGAATCTATTTATATATCCGGAGTTGAGTGTTTACAATTAAAAAAGAATTTCAGAGGACAGAAAAGAATCGTATTGGTGATGGATATTCATAATAACATATGAGATGGGAGATACATGAAAGCATGCTCATTTTGGTTTAAGGCAATCTGATGCTTAAATGGAAGCGCATTTCTATAAAAACAATCTTTTAAACAATAATTGCCTATTGTGGAAGTTTTAATAAATCTCCAATTAAAAGAAGAATTCGAATTTATTAGTTCGATCATTATTCTTCCATAACTTTTCTTTAAAAAGAAGGGCAAATATTCTGGTCCGGTTCAATGTCATATTGTCCAACACAATGACTGACAATGCTGTGCTGACAAAGATTTTTTAAAGTTGTATTAAATTTGTCTAAACAAAATAAAAAGATACACCATTTAGACGTTTGAATTAACAGTAGCATTGCTATTGTTTAAACACATTAAATCTTTATTGTTAGAGAGTTTTAGTAACGGACATTTTTTTGGTGCATTGGTTGGTGTGAGTGTTTAATATAATAAAAATCAATCTATAAATATATTTGGAAACGTTTTCTTTTGATTATCATTTCAGTATGGTTACTGGTCTTTGACGGTAAAGATATGTTAAACAATATGAACGAGTTCAATGTAACCAAACTCATCTATATTATAATTACATCACTTCTTACAATTTACATCATTTCTTCTTCATTTTATGCATGCGTTTTTCAGCAGGATAAAAATCATCGCACGTTGGAGCTAAAGGGACTTGTTCACAAATATTCGTATGCTTTTAAAAATGTCAGTAAATGTATTTAATGAAAAAATGTATTTGGAAAAATAATCTCTCAATAAGTATGGTATGAAGACACAAGCAGAATTAATAAAGTTAATTCCAATGTTCGAGATTCGAACCTGGCGTCAAAATATAACTCGCTTACCATTCGGGGATGCATAACTTTAATTTTAACTCTTATGTTTATGAGCCAAGTAGTTTTCAAATAAATGCTGAAAAGCATTGCAAGTAAGTGATCATAAACTCAATTTCAACTGATGATTATCAAGTTCCATAAACCATAAAGATGCGCCCGGCTTTGGGAGCACCGGGCTTAATTCAAGTGCGTTAAGTGTCGTCCCCGATTAGTCTGTGTTGACCAGATAAGCCTTCGCAGACTGCACAGGCTAATATGGGACGATACTTTATGAACATAAATTAAGTCCGGATTTCCAGATCGCGCTTCATTTCTAAAATATGTATTTGTTTGAAATTCTGCTTGGTTTTAAACAATGTCAACTTTATTTTCTATCAGTTGAGCGTCAAATAGGAGGGTTGCGGTATGACTAAAGTTTGTTTTGACCTATCTTGACGAAATCTTTGATAAAGTAAGTTAGCATGGAGATTCAATTTGTGATTGTATTTGGGACAAGTTTGGTCAAGTTTAGAGTCAGTGTTGCTAAAATATATTATTTGTGGTTTTGTTTGGTTAAGTTTTTTTTACCTTAGTTTGGATGAAGGAATAAGACCTAGGCAGAACTAACTTGGGATTCCACAAATATTTCAAGAAAATTAAATTAATTGGTCAAGCATTGAACAAACCTACTTTTGTGGCGTTGACTTGTTTCTTATTTTGAACATAATATATGGCTGTTTCCAATGATTGAAATTAGTCCGTTTGAATAGGTCACTTTGAATATTGTTAAAAAAAACGTGACGTTAGAAAGTTAAAAGAACTGCAATCGGAAACGATAACAATAAACTGGTAAATACTTATCTCCGATTAGTAATACTTAATTTGTCAGGTGCGATAAAATGCATATTTTAAGGGAAAATCCGTACACCATTATTGAAGTTGTATTTAAGATAAATAAAGTACGCAATTGCTTTAGTTTGTATAGTTTCGGTTTATTGCAAATAAGATATTTTTCTTGTTCTAAAAGAAAATAAACAGTAAACAATATTGAACTTTAACAGATGCAATGTATATAATATTGATAGTGGACTAAAACAGATCTGCTTATTCCACAACGTGGTCTGGTAGATTTCTTGAAAACATTTGTGTTGAGAAACTTACTTAAGTTGTAACATTTTCCTCTTTGTTTATACAACATAAGACTTTATTTCATTTTCCTTAAATGTTGATATTGTAAAACTCAGGCACGTGATGAAAGATCACCTCAATGTCTTATATCGACGCAGTTCATGCGTCTTTTAATGTGTCTATAACAAGACTATCTATAATAATAACATGAAACCTTCCGATGCGGTCTAATGTTTACGTCAGACGTGTATGTTTCTTATTCGTCGTCGGTGAACTATTTCCAGACTGAATTATTGCCACTACATGTATATGTTTTAGTTTACCTCAGTTACATGGACAAGTCCGCTGTATGCTTAAAAGAAATCAACCGTACAAAGGTCATTCTTATAGGGATCGGACAAAAAACTTAGGGTATTTTTTTTTAAATCAAAATCTTCCTATCCAATAGCGAATGCTAATTTATATATTTGGCCATTAAGCCTTATCTTGTTCGAACCCCACTGTGGGAGCGTTCTTTAGAGCTCCCCGATTGACACCAAGTACTGGTTCTTGTCTCAGGAAACGGACTCGAGAGCGTTTCAAATAAGCCTTCGGCTTTCGATGCAATCGAGCTTCAATAAATAGGTTTCAACTTAACTAAAAAAACTAAACCTTTAGCGCCGGTTAAAATTAGTGTGTGAACCTTGGATCAGAGAAGCTCAATTCTTTGTACACAATAGAAGTTTTTACAATAAACCATATATATATAAGCTCATCTGAGCACACCAATCTCATTGTGCGTCGTCAACTGTTGCCCTGTGAACACTCTAAAACAATACATTGCCCAATCTTCATGAAACTTGCTCAGAACTATTTGTCCAAATCATGTTCCGGCCGAATTCGAAACTGGGTCAATTAGGATCAACATGTAGGTCACTAGAGCAAGACATGTAGTCCAAGACATGGTAGCCGATATGCAACACATTAAAGCTAAAGTACAAGAGAGTGTAGCCTATGTGTAAGATTGTTTACAATGTGCAAGAAATTGTAACGGATGTACAATAGATTGTCACCGATGTGCAAGCTATAATGTTGCTCGTGTACAAGGGATTGTAGCTCACGTGCAACAACTCGTTGCAGACATGCAGGATATTTAAGCAGATGTACACGATTGTAGCAGATGTCTAAGAGATTATAGCCGAGGTGCAAGATGTTGTAGCCTACATTCAAGAGATTTTTCAAGAGATTTAAGTTGATGTGCAATATATTGTAGCCTTCATTCAAGAGATTCAAGTCGATGTGCAAGATATTGTAGCCGATTTGCAATTTGTTATAGTCGGTGTTTACAACGAATAAGCAACATGTGCATCACCGTTTATTGCTTACTATGATATATTGTTAATAGATATATAGTATATTATGACCGGTAGTATGTCCAGATTGTATTATTGTTATTTGTGATTCTACCATATTTTGAAACAATGTCTCTTGAATTGTAAATTACATAGTAACAATTAGAGATTTACATTTCTTTCTTTCTGACTCCTAACTAGAGGGTGGAAACTGAATCCCAATAATGGACCCTAGCTAGAATCGTTTCATACTAAAGGCAAAATGTATGATGAACGTTGTTTCGCGGAAATGTGTTGAAACTTTCTAGATGTATTCACGTAGTCTTGAATTGTTAATTACATATTAACAATAAGAGGTTTACATTTCTTTCTTTCTTACTTCTCTAACTAGAGGTTGAAAACTGAATCCCAATAATTGACCCAAGCAAGAATCGTTTCATACTTAAATGCAAAATTTAAAATAAAGCGTTGCGTCGAAGAAATGTGTTGAAACTTTCTAGATGTATTCATGAAGTCATGTACCTGTTTGCATCATTTTTTATAAAATGTGTTAACAAGAACATAACACTTGTATATTTTCACGTAGTTTATAAAACCAACGGCGGCTCTGTGCATATGCGCATTTATTGAAGAATGCTTCATTGAGACGTCAGTGGCAAAAGCATGTTATTGCGAATCGATAAAACCGGAGGCGAAGTCTGATTGCGGGTTTGAAAGTCTATTTATGCATATACATTAATCATTTTCAGAACCACATGAAAAGGCCACTGCCACGAGTCAATCGCCCGTCCGCCCACCGAGCGAAATACGGTACATAGATGATGAGGAGGTGGTGGAGACAGACCGACTCCTGCCGCCGCCATCGGCTACCGGAAGTGACCATTCAGTTCAGAGACTCTCAGACGAGAATGAGCCGATGTTAGTGTCGGACGGGACGCTTACAAACGGCGTGGGCAAGACTAGCTGACTTATGTCCGTGACGTATTTGAAGCCGTAATGGAACTAATTTCATAATGAATTTAAAACTGAGCTTTTGATGTACATCGCACATGCTTTACATTTTGGAAACCATTGCCACATTATCTTTTTTTGTAATCCATCGCTCGGCCTGGTTCTCTACGTGATTCTTATTGCCATGTATGCAATTTGATCGTGTATAGAATTATTTTCCTCTTATTCTGAAAAGCAGAACATACTTCTGTACACCGATTTGTTGATTAATTATTTTGAGCATACATTCATTACATCAATATTTCACGTTCGTTTTGTCTTAAACATCTGTCGGTCACATATATTGAGCAATATGAACCAGTTCATTTCTCGTAGTGCATTTTAATCATAAAAGAGTTATTTATTTTCTTTATCACACCTTATTGCTTCGAGTGTTGCTGTTGTTTTAGGTAATATAGTTTTGTGATAGTTGCGTTTCAGACTATTTGCAAGGACACGATCGGAAATATTGCATATATATTGACTATTTTGCTTTGTCCCTTAATGGTATGCAACGCAAAACATTAACGTTGTGCTATCTTTATTATAAAAGTTTATACATTACGGAAAACCTAAATGTTACTATTTGTTAGATGTTAAAGCCATAGTTTTGTATTTGTTGTTAAAGCTAGTGACGGTTGCATGGGTGAAATTCAGCAGTTGTTGTGTTGCTACAAGTAACAAATCCATAGATGCGCTTTAACATGTGTAGCTTGGTGCTATTTATCATCAAAAAGTTGGAATGCAAGAATGAACGAAAGTAACCTTAGCGTAACGGTGTTTTCGTTGTTTTATTCGTGCTATTTGTCTTTCTTAACGAGACTGAGAGATTTATACAGGATGTTCTCTGATAATTAGGACTACACTTTTTAATATTTACAAACAGTTCGCAGATTATTATTCAAAACAAAAAACACAACCACAACTTCCAGCCATGCTACGGCATTTAAGAATTTGTTCATGTAAAAATCCACTAACACTCAAAATATGGTGCGATGTGTTATGTTGATGACGGATATGTTTGTAACATACTGTAGGCTGTACCAGGTTAAATTAAGTGACAAAACCTAGCTTGTTAAAGTTGCGCCCCACGTATGACATGAGTTGTAACACATTACGTAACAAAGAACTGTAGAGAAAACTGTCAGTCAAATTTAAAATGTGTCCATAAGTTGCTAAGTCGTTCAACGTTAATATTATTCAGCACTTTCCGTTGTCAATCAATAATGAACCATTAATCAATCTATAGACATAATCTTAATAACCAAAATGTGCAATAGAATACAATTAGTGTTTATGATATAAATACAACTATAGATGTTCGAGTATTTTGCTGCATATTTTTAATGTCTCATAATTTATACGTTCATGTTTAATGCCTGTATATTAAGAACCATATGCTTAGCTGTTTACATATTTTGTCATTGTTTTTCGCCCTTTTGTCCCAATGTTCGTGCTTTGTTTTTTTATCAATTGACTAACTGTAAATATATGTATACGGTGATAATATATGTGGTGGCAGATGGATGTGAAAATTGTCTTTTGTATGTATTCGGAATAAATCTGGAATAAATATATGTGGGTATTCCAAGACTTAGATTTATTATAGCCCTTTCTAGTTTGATATGCTTACACGTCACCAAATGTATATGTATGAAGTACCAAATTATGATGTATAATTTCCAATATATGTTTGACTATGTCTAGGAGTAAGCTACATTCATTGTATCTTACAACAGGGGCTAAAACGCTATATCGTATGACTTCAGTATGTCTGAGCGCAGTGAAATGTTCATGAAGGAGCACTAGGATCTTACATTCAAGTAATCCAATCACTTAATGTTATACTGTACGTTTATTTTCAGTAAAGCAATTTAACACCTAACTTAATATTTTCTGCACATGTGTTGTAAACACTTATATTCCAGTTTTGTTTAAAATCTCTGTATAATCTTTAAACCGAATATAACATTTTGATCATTATTTATACTATTTTACAGATTTAAATCCAACCAATACACTATCTTCTTGAATTGTCCAATAACGACCCGATATCGGTCAATGCGGGTTTTTGAACTAAGTAATTAATTGTACTCATGTTCACTGAATTTTGTCCTTAGATATACAACTTTTGATTTAGCACATTCTCAAAATAAATTTCAAGGGTATTGTAAATAAAACTCTTGTCGAAAAATGACATGTTAATTCATCGATTGCCCGCAAATGGATGCCTTTAGTATTTCAGCAAGTGAAAACGTTTCATTTATGGATCATGTACTAAACACAGCTTTACATCATAAATGTTCACGGAGTATTCTTAATTTGGATTTATTGAATTATTAGCTAAGCAAACATTGTTAGTAGCATATAATATCTAAACAGGATTTTATGTATGGTTAGTGACTTTTACTGAGGAGAATAAATAAAGCACATTTAAAACACGATTTAAATAAATATAACATCCATGAGAACATAATGTAGTAGACATGGGAGTATGCGTTTTACAAACTGTTCGAGACAATTCGGATTACTACCGCAAGATAAAAGAATTTGACTGGATTCGATTATTAAAGAAAGAAGTTCCAAATGGTCTGAACACAAAAGCAGCTTCCGATTTAGTATGGCAAGATTATAGGCGATAATGTAGGCCAATACGAGATTCGTGTAGAAAATTTAAGTAGCGATTACTATTTTTACCTCAGGATCAAACTATTTTGAAAATAAATAATTCTCCAACAATAGTGCATGTGAGGTAAGTATGTGAGGGTTTGGATATATGTTGGTGTGTATATATATATATGTGTATGTGTGGATGTATGTATACATGAAGGTGTTTATATAGATATCTGTAATTATATGTGCAAGTATAGGAGTGAGTATGTACATGTGTGACTGTATGAGTATTTATGTTGGCATATGTATGAACACAGAACATTATAATTTAACTTCATTTAACAGAAAGGAATGGTAATTAATATTATTAATTAATTATTAGTCATTTTAGTTTGTTTTAATGTTGATAAATATAGTCAATAAGAATTAATGTTGATATATTATATTAATATTAATAGCTACAAAATAGGAATTTTGATTTTGTGAATATTATTTTTAGGTTGGTACAGTCAATATCTATATTATTAGTATAGTAATTAATGTTATCATTAATATAGTTTTGTTATTAATATAACAATATATTGTTATTGTTATAATAATTATTATCATATTAAATTTGGAGAAATTACAATAGGCAGGTATTTCTGATCGAGTTTAAGAACCATATAACAAATTGTCATCAGTATGTTAGTTATTTTGGCGCAAGTGTATATCATGTGGTAATGTATGACGTCATGACGTCATTTCCTGTCATATTTGACGTTGTACATATTTACTTTATTGATGTACATGACAGTTAATATGATAATAGGTGCTACCTAATTTACGGGCAAAAGCTTATGTGATAACCACGTATCGTAATAAATATTTGGACATTATTGTGTACAAAACATTATAATTGTTTCAATACTAAAGTAACTCAGCCAAAATAAATCTTATGTTTTGCTTGATGAAAAAAAAAAGCGTTTTACATCTGCCAAGCTTTAACATTTAATATCTTATAATTGTGTGCTTTTTCAGCCTCTGGAATTTAAAGCTGGTTCGGTGGCTGCGGCGTAGTAGATATGGTGTCCGCTTAGTGACTTTGGGGTCTCGGCATTGATCCCTTAAGTGAAAGTGTTCTTTAGATCACTCTTAAGATGCCAAGTAATGGTCCTACCCAGGAAACGGGTTATATCATGAAATGTCTCAAGTCAAATAAAGCTGTTGATTCATTCATAAACTGATTTAACATAATCAAAATAATGTAATGTGTCAGATCAATTTTGATTGCCAGGATTACCAATGTATAATTATGTGAATTGAAGGATATCTTACTTGTTTTTTTTTTGCAATTGAAATATTTCATAAATACCGGTATCTCACAAGGTTAAAGTTTTCTTTTGCAAACTATTATCGCATAGTTTAAATTATGTTTCCACTAAAAACAAGCCATTTTGTAGTAATTCAAAAATCACAGTCTTAACTGCATACACTTAGTTTGTAGCTGTAAGGTAAATATTTGAATGCAAACAAACATAAGGTTATATCATCCATTTAGATTTTTTTATTTATACATTCTAATAACACAAACAACACACACATATATTTCAGTAATAATATGAGCTTATTTATATGTCAGTCTGTCTAGGCTTAGAAGAAGCATGTAAATTATGTTAGTATATTCAGTTGATGTATAAAACTTATATGGTAATGCATTGCGATACAAAGCATGTAAATTATGTTAGTATATTCAGTCCATGTATAAAACTTATATGGTAATGCATTGCGATACAATATAAAGAAGTGAACACTTCACATAATTTATTTGCACATAAAAGACTAGTAACACAATCAGTAATGCTTAAACAATGTCATCAACTTACAAGAATATTTACGTTTTATGTAGTTACAAAGTGATGTTATCTTTTAAAAAACTGTTTAATGAACTCCTTATGTATCATAATCCATTCAATGCATTATGAAAAACAAGAATAATACAGCATAGTATGCAGTTTATTCAAAACAATATATTATACATACAATTTTATAAATAAACAATGCTGGTTTTTTACTTGCGTAAAAATATTTATCATGGGACAACAACAATTAACAGCCAATTTATTAACTTATGATGCTAGTTGATACTGTTTATAATTACACTGTCTTACTAAATGATCACAACGTCTACGTACGGAGTTAGTTTTACNAGACCATGACATAAGTGGACATAATAAATCAAATGTTATATACTATGATATGCCAGCAGCCTTACTAAATAAAGACCGACCAAAATGAATTGCATATAGAATCGCGATTTGGTGTGAGATTTCCTATGTACTACAATACTATAAATCTGTTGATTCGAATATACAAATCGGTACACATCGCTTACCTCTTTTTTTAGGTTACTGCAATGCAATTCAAACGCATTTATTGTATTGCCATATGGAGCTCAAAGTATTCAAGTCCAGAACATAGCGTGGTTTCCGTTCTCAACGTTTTAGGTGTGCGTTTAAGATGCATTGAATGCCGATGAAAGCGCTATGGTTTATGGGATGAAAGGTCACTTTCCTTATTCAATTAATGGTCTCGAACTTGTCGGTGTAACTATACAGATACTTAATTATGAAATTTACATGACGCTTATCATACCTTCTTAAATATTGGTCAAGTAAAATAAGTTCAATTTGTAAAGCTCTTAATAACTAAAAAGAATTAACGAAAAAACCACTGCGTACATCTTATTGCTTGCAAATTTCATTCACCTTTCAAAGGTCATATCCAGTTTTAAAACGACGACCCGTAAACTGTTCGTTTATTATAATATCAAATTAAGAGTATCTCCTAATTTAACTTTCACACGATCACATACAATAGTGTACGATTTCGGGAGGAGTAAAGATTTCCTCTGATACATTGCCGTTGTTGATGGGATCCAGTTAAGTGGTGTTGTGTTTGATATTGCGCCATAAATATGTAATTTGATTATAAGAGAAACACATACATATTTCATTTGATTATAAAAGAAACACATCAATTCAAATTGTGTGAACATCGTTGAGTCCGTGTAACATTCAACCGTATGTAACACAGAAGGCTATTGTATAGTTGGTGCTAGCCTCGAGATGTCCGATATCACATCGAATAAACCCATGCATAATACGTATGTAATGGCCTTTTTTTAGGTCAAAACGGATACGATGCTGAAATATCAGTATTTTTGACTGTTAGAACCACTGGATATGTCCTGTCTTCATCCTCAACTTAAAACGACTGCTGATGTTAATATGTTAGCGTTAACGGCATGGCATTGTATTGAAAAGGATGTACTAATATATTTGCAAATGTTGTGTTTGTCTCAGGGCGTATGTGCAGTTCTTAAACAGATAACGTTAAATATTAGAACGTAGTTAATACGAATTAAATTTAACGTAGAGGGTTTTGGAACACGCGCCCTTCTTTTATAAAGTCGACATCTTTGTATAAACAAAAAATAACTATTAAAGAGACGTCAGTCGTAATAATTTTCTTACCCCGGTACGTTGTCTTTATATTGATGTGAATGAATTCCTAGATGTACTTAAGAGATATTCAAAATGTGTTACTATTTGATGGGAACACATATTCGGATTAAATTCATAAAAATAAAGTGTATAAAGTGCGCAGGATGGTATGGAGCCAGGCTGGTCGCATATGGTATAAGACCCATTCTCGCTCGACGCGGCTCAATTATACTGTCTGATAAGAACGAAAGGAAATTCGTCATTTGTTTGCGTTACCAGGATTTCGATTACAGTTTGTTTGTTTAAAAAACATGGTTGTTTTCTTTTCACTTTTGTCACACAAGGGTCGTTTCGTGCCCATGCACATTTTAAAAGGACAGTTTGTTTTTCAACGTAAAAAGCAATGAATATTTGCTTTACAACTTAAAAAGCAATTAGCTAAAAAAAGTTGTCAACATTCTTGATTTGAAGCTTATCTAAATAAAATATAATTTTTTAAATTCGAAGTGAACAAAGACTATGACATCATGTATATTTAAGCAAGATAAAAGGACCTTTTAACAGTTTTGATAAATTGACAAAATTGAAAAAAAGTGTTTCAGATTAGCAAATTTTCGTTGTAGTTATGTTGTTTTTTTTTTGCTAGGAAAAAGTAATACTGAACATTTACCATGATCTAAAATATCCATTATATGCATCTTTTGACGATTGAAAAAACCTGAAAATAATAAAGCGTTACAAACGCGAAACGATTGTGTAATTTGGAAAGTCCTGTTGTTATCGTTATATTTTGTGACATTACGAGGATCGCTTATATTAGGAATATAATACATACTGTGTCACGTCAGCACGGATGGCCGAATGGTTTCAGCGCTAGACTTTTATTCCTTGAGTCAGTGGTTCGAGCCCAGGTGTGGGTTACTATTTTCTCTTTCTTTATTTTGTTGTATATACTATAACTCTTTAGTTCCGATGTTGACATTTATCAATTTAAAGCATTCAATGTGAAACACCAAAAATGCCAAAATCTTCCGAAAGTCGTTAAACATTGTGTGTTTTGTCGAGTGGTTTTTAAAAAGTGATTGTTTACTTAAAAAGATTGATAATGTTCCTATTGAAATTATGTAAACAAACATCCCTTCCTAACAACACTTAGTCCTTTAGCCACATTGCTTGAACCCAAACCGTGCTTTTCTTTGTTCTACAGCTGTAGCCAATTACAAACTACTTGCACTAGACAAAACGTTTAATTCACGGAATTAACCCCAAAATGAAATTTACCTAAAGACAATTCTTTCCCCTTATAGTTTTATTACGTGAAAGTTATCTCCAACTTTGTTGTTACACATACTACGTATTGCCCTAATTAAAGACTATGGCCCGCCCCTTCCACCAAGCGAAATACAAATATTACCAATGTATGTTTATTCCTGATTGATACAGTATAGACTTTGAAGGTCGTTTACAGTAGAAGCCTTCTACTATTAGGGGTTTGAATACAATCAATTGGATTGAAATACAGTTTTAACATTCGATACAATTCGTCATAAAAACGGAATATTGACCACAACAGCGTCAAATCTTCTTCTCGTAAAAGTATATACATCTTAATCGAATAAATGTAACGTTAACCCTTAATGTGGATATCGTCCAAAAATCACGTTTAAGGATTGACTGAACACCTCATTTCTGTTTTATACAATGATTGGTATATTACCTACATACCATCGACACTTGCCCATGTTTTGCGACAACCCACAGCGTGATACCGTAAGTCAGCGCATTAACTGTACGCATGCCCTACGACTAAGGTATGCCATTGACAGCCTATGCGACGGGAAGACATCCCCTTCCCCAGGCCATCCCTTCTCCACACCCTCCTAAAGTGTTTAACAGATAGATTTCGTCCTCCGATCCAGTGCTATGTGTTTATCGTTTATATCATGTACACGTGGCCGTTCATTATTCCTGGTCATAGTTAGTTAGGAAGACCTAGGTCCTGTCTTAGCAAAGATCTTATGAGAAGTTAAACGTTGCTGTTAAAATAATATGTGTCGTAATTAGTTTGTGGAAAGGGAACACTTTTCAAATTTTAAATTAAAGTGTTATAACTCACGCTGTCAATTGAACCAAAGTGTTCCCATTATTCTTCCTCTACTGCCGTATATAATCATTATGTAACGCTGGTTAATTATACAGCAACAAGACGTTTATCATGCTGAAGACAATCTAGATGACATCTCTCGTCTTCACAACTCATACATATTATCTCAATGAAACCACAGTTGCCGATGTGTTTCGCCGAAATGCACTTAATTCACATAGTGCTAGCGAAATATTATTTTAAATCATTAATTAAGATATACTAGAAGATGAGTACCATACACACAAACATAAATTTACCTTTCGTGTCTTAAATGACTGAGCACTTTTTCATAGCTTTAATGACGAATGATTTAATAAATGTTATTAAAGGCATTGATTCAAGCGTTTAAATTTGAAGACTATGCTTATCAATATATGAACTATACCACGAATCAGTAGAATAATCGCGTTTACATTGCTGTATCGTCATGATGGATGGTGGACCTCAGAACTAAACGTGTTAATTTCTCCAAATAATATCGCACAAACAATTAAAATATATACATGTATTGTTACACGCAAACATAACCTATATATAAAATGTTTTCACAATATTACTGTTAAGAAATTATTTAGAATAACAGCAATGTAAAATAAAATAAAGATGTTCGTACTTAGCATTTCTCGCCACCCTAGATATTAGTGTCACGTAATACGTGGCGTTTATTGTGCGATGAGCCAACGATAAAACTGTATGCTTGTATTGCAATTATTTTCCCATATCCCCTACCACCCACACTAAGCAGGAGCTGCAGTAGACCAGTAGTGATCTTGGGCTTCTGCCTTATCATATCATGTCGTCTGATACATATGAGCCGCGCTCTGTTAAAATTGGGTTTAATGCAAGTGCGTTAAGTGTCGTCTCAGATTAGCCTGCATTCCTGTTTTATGCAATGATTGGTATATTTACAACATACCATCCCAACTTGCCCATGTTTTGCGACAACCCGCAGCGTGATACCGTGAGTCAGCGCGTTAACTGAACGCATGCCCTACGACTAAGGTATGCCATTGGAGTCTATGCGCCCCGAGAAGACATGCAGGCTTTTCCCTAGCCCCCTCCGGGTCATCCCTTATTCCCCTTCTCCGAGGTATGGTGTGTGGTATAAGACCCATTTTCGCACGACGCGAATCAAATTATACATTTTATATGATAGTGTAAATAATTTTGTAAAAATTATTGTAAATAATTTTGATGGCTTTAACCCTAAACAGAGCTCAAAATAAGATGCTAACACACGTAATCACTGATCCCTTTGATCTGCGATGCAGATAATCACTATTGATCAATTACATTATTTAGACTCGCAATTTCTATCATTTTGAGTATAACTATGATAATTGGTATCAGGAAAGAAAATTTGAACAAACTGAAGAAAACACAGAGTAACTGAATTAAAACTACATTAGAACCCCAATATCCCAATATTCTATGACAACCAGGACCGACGCAATTGCACGTTGTTTCATGTAACATACATTCAAAATGTAAGTGTACCCAAAAATCAAGAATAGGTATTTTGAACCTAAGGACTACTTTTAATGCGTATTTCGGAATGTTTAATGCGTAAATACGCAAATCTGGAGCTCTGCTTTATATTATTGATATGTTTCAATTTGGCTTTTGCAACGCCCCTGGCCAATGAGTCAATCCAACAAATAGACTGTTTTTACATACACAAGGATGCGAGTTGAGAATGGTTGAAGTGGGCGGTATTTTTTTTGCCCGTATACCAAAAAGATATAAATTTTCTGTTGTGCACTTCTGTTTAGACCTTTCGGCTAACAATTGTATGGAAAACCGTATCAAAATGATGTTTCATCCTTAATTGCGAAGTTTCTGTGTGGTTTGGGGTTTTCAGTTTGAACAAAAAACACATCGTTATCCATGATTTGTCGAAAAACATGTGAATGCATTTTAATTCTGAATAAACGAATGTTTTAAAGGGACGTGTTCACGTTTTGGTAAATTAACAAAATTGAAAACAATTGTTTCAGATTTGCATATGTTCGTTGTTGTTATGATATTTGCGAGGAAACAGTAATACTGAACATTTACAATGCTCTGAAATATCCAGTATATGCATCTTTTGACGATTTAAAAACTTGAGAATTATAAAGCGTAACAAAATTCGGGCCGTGAATTGATTATTTAACAATTGTCTGTATACATAATTATGACAGATTCAAGCATCAGATTGTAAACCACGATTTTAATATGCCTCACTAGCGTTCTATGCGACTATTCGATAGTTATACAAAAGCATCAACGTTTCATCAAATATTGCTCTTATGTATACTGCACAGTACAATCAACATAGATTCAATAAACTCTTTAGACCTTGTTTATGAATTGCAAAAAAAATCACTTTGATATAAGATGTAATGTCAGTCTCCAATAGAGGTGCAACACTGTGTGATTTACGGTGCTATAACTCACGCCGTCAATTGAAACAAAGTGGTCCCATTATTCTTTCTCTACTGACGTATATAATCATTATATAACGCTGGCAATTATACAGCAACAAAACGTTTATCATACTGGAGACAATCTAGATGACATCTCTCGTCGTCACAACTCGTAAATATTATCTCAATAAAACCACAGTTGCCGATTCGTTTCGCCGAAATGTACATAATTGGCATAGTGATAGCGAAATATTATTTTAAACCATTAATTAAGATATACTATAAGCTGAGTACAATACACACATACATGTATATGAATTTACCGTTCGCATCTTAAATGATTGAGTACTTTTTTCGTTGGTTTAATGATGCATGATTTAATATATGTTATTAAAAGGCATTGATTAAAGCATTAACATTTGAAGACTATAATTATCAATATATGAACTATATAACACGAATCATTAAAATAATCATGTTGTATCGTCATGATGGATGGAGGACATCAGAACTTAACTAGTTAATTTATCGAAGTTTATATTGCGCAGACAAATAAAACAAACTACATATTGACTGGCAAACAAAACGTATGACCTTTACTGACATTATTTGAAAATACATAAACTGTTTTCGCTTGAAAGAAACGATTTAAAATTACAGAAATGTAAAGTAATGTAAAATTTTACGTATTTAATATGTATCGCCATCCTTAATGTAATACGTTGTAATTATTACTCGCTAAGCGAACAGTTAACCAGTACGCTTGGATTGAAATCATTTCCCCATATCCCCAACCACCCATACCTAACAGGAGCAACAGAAGACACCAGTGATCTGCTTTATCATAGAATGTCGTCTGATACATATCACTGATATTAAACAAGCTAACTGGAGCCACGACCATGAAAGAGGTGTCGGTGTTAGGGAGCAGATGGTAAGCTCTGCTAAAAACTGGTTATCCAGATTGCCGTTGGTTGCTATGGGGTAACACGCAGTAGTAAGGAGCGAACGAAATATCATTTCCCCTTGGGCAAGTTTCTTGGTGTATTGAAACTGATTTTGTTCGGGAAGCCATTATTTTAGCTCCCAGTTTAAATTTGTCAAGTTCTTTACTTTCATGTATTCCTGCCATCAGATGAATGATTAACGATATGTGTTTTTTTAAATGTTTATGTAAAATACCAAGCCGCTAATAGGCTCGCGCTTAATGTTGTCATCCTGAGGCTTGAACACATAAAATAAACGTAGTCAAATATAACAATATTTCGTTCGTAAATTTATACGAATACGTTGTATGAAGACATAAATAAATGCGTTGAATATTGTTTTCATACAATTTCATACAAGGACATTTGATTTTCACCGATTATGTAATCGTGTTACGGTATTCGGATACGTCGCTTTATGTTGATAGATAACCTATTATTCAGTGTACATACATGAGTCGAAATGACAAATGTCACGAGATTCGGAAATTAAGTTAACATTTTAACAAATAACGTGGGAATCATAATGCGTCATGTTCATAACCACTAAATTACAGCTTAACATAAAACCTCCGATATCATACCGTATTTCCCATGAAAGCAACCACAATACATATCATACTACATTAATGTTTACAATTTTGTAAATTCATTCATTATTCACTGTGAATCTTTGTATTATAACCAAAAAGAAGTACTGTAAGATTCGGTGTAGGTATTTCAATATATTTAACAACATTCAATAGTAAACACGCATTTGTCTAGTTGAATTTATTAAAACATTCAGACTACGTCGTGTCTCACATAAGCAAACGTTATACTTTTCTTATTGTAGAGGTATCAGCATTAAATGCAAAGTCACATCTTTCCACTTAAACACTTCGTCAGTCCATTCTTATCTTCATTACGTTTGGTTTTACATCCATTCCGACATAATTTGTAGCGAAGCTAACATGTTTTGGTTGATAGTTCGGACTGTATACTTAGTTTTCGCACTCCATTGGTTACAAGCAAAACTCATCTAGATCATCAATTATTTAAATGATTTCGCAAAGTTTCCAAAAAATTGACAACTAAAATTATTGAAATCTTTTATTTATTCTGTATTTATTGCTGATCTTAATTCAAATGAAACTTTTTGGTGAATTGTTTTGTGTTAAAGCACTGACTTTTAAATTGATGTTTCCATTAATAGAGAGCCTGGTAAAGTAAACATTGAAAGCAGTAAAAATAAATTGATAGAGCCACTTTGACATTTTAAACCAAACTCTAACCCTAAATGTATTCAGAATATGCAGAAAATGTCAACTATGTCCATGCTCGTGGTGAGGGCTATCTAATCTGATAATGATTTAACCTAGTGTGCATAAAGTTCACATAACCAAGTGATCGCGCGTTTGGTTCAATACATAGCGGTGTTCGTGAAATATAGAATATTAATCAGACTGACTTGCGTTATTCGAAATGTGCACATATCTGGAAATATCTGGTATTTTATGTTCCTGTATGTTAAATGCATCAATTTCTCGGACGAATTCGTACACGTCGTTCGTTATACCTATATAAGCTTAACGAAATGCGAACGTGATGGCCTTATAACGTATGGAGTAGGATTCGGGTGTTCATGAGACAATAAATGTGTGCAATATATCAACTGTGTCATGCGACAATGGACCTTAATATATATCAGAACAGTGTAGCTCCAGACATGCCCCTGCAACCGTATACTCTGATGAGGAGTAATTATGTCTAATAATGAGACCACGAAACCTTGCTTTACTTTATAGCGTTTGGGTAGCTCCTGACCAGACTTCGAAAATACGAAGGCTGGTGTAGAACTTCGCGGGCATATCGCATAATACCCATTTTCGCCCTTGCATGTATAGTCCTCGCAGGTGACACCGACATAAACGAATATTTTACTTTTCTGTATACGGTGTCATACAATTAGGCGTATCTTACCCAACCATTATCTTGAGCACACGTACATGTGAATGCACATTTAAACCAAATATAGACGGCTCACCGACATATATTGACTGTCTGTTAAGAAGGTAAGTTGTTATCAGCTGACTAATCTCACCGTGAACGCTCACTCGAAATGTCCCTAAACCTGTGTATAGAACCCGCCATTTACGGCGACATGTATATGAACAATCCCAGCGACAAAGCGAGTTTGTTGCACACTACTTGCACTTGCTTAAGGATTGTTAAAGTGTCATCGAGACTCATTCAAGTATGAGTCCGCTAAAGAAAGGTTAAGACCATTTCGGTTGATCCGTTGAGTCACAACCGTTTTGTTGTATTGTTCGATCTTTTTATCGATTCTGGGCCTGTACTCAAAATGTGATACGAAACATATGAATAAAGAATATACGTATATTCATGAACCTGTTGAACATCTATATCCTAGCTTGATTGCATGGAAAGACTCAGGCTTATTTAGAAGTAACTCAGTCCGGTCTCTTGGGCAGAATCGGGACTCATTGATACATAAGCCCGCCAAGAGTGGTTGAGACCATTTCGGTATGTTGGTAGATTTAATACCGTTTATTTGATCTGTTGTTCGATCCTTTACTTCATCCTGCGGCTCTATACATAAATCTTTTCCGAGACTTAAGAATGCATAGTATTCATAAGTTTTTTTATCAACGTTTGAACATATGTATTCTCGTTCGAGTTCATCGAATGTCTAAAGCTTATGAAGAAACACTCGAGTCTGTTTCCTTGGCAGAATCGCTACAGGGTGTCAGTTGGAAAAGATCTTGAGAACGAGTCCAGAGTAAGCATCGAAGCATCGACCTACCGGTCGGTAGGCGGAAACTATATATATTACATTATTATTTTATACCTTCTCAGAATGCATCATTGCTAAATGTCTAATGTCATTCATTCATTTATTTAATGCGAGTCTATTGGTATTCTCTATTCTTATATCTGAGACCGAGTTTCAGGTGGCTTCAATTCCAAATTAGCCCCGAGTCCTACGCGGGGCTCAGTATCATAAATAAGGACGACACATTTCTTGCAGTGAAGTAGCCATATTGCCTAGCAATACATTCCAGTGATGTCATCGCACGGCGCTTATCTTATCATGATGTTTGTAAGTGCATACATTTCCAATGTCGTGTAATAGACTATAATGGACAAGGTTGTTTCTGGAAACTTTATATTGACCAATTTGCACTATTCTTATCAAATGAAGTACAACTTTTTTCACATGTACTAATATGAATTCAGTGATTAACGTGCGTCTAAAACGTATTCGTATTATTCGTTCCTAGTTAAGTTTTATCTCTTTAAACACACTTTCGAGATTATGTATGAAATACAAGTCATGTTTGTTTGTTTTATTTAAGTTACATTTGCTGGGAAGAGATTGCTGTGATGATCAATATCAAAATATTATGCTCGTTTTAAATAGGGCGAAGTAAGAGCAACGTAACGTAGTGTGTGATTAATTTCATATCAAGCAGTAACAACTGTATCATTCTTCAGCCGTTGTTATATCACAATATATTACCAGCAAACATTTACAGTTTACAGTGTACAAGTTCAAAATGTTTAACATTTAAAAGCTTGGCGTATCAACCAATTTGTTCACGGCTGCGCAGGGAGACCATGGTTTCCCTGGCCCATTTGATGTGTGTTTGCACCGTTCAAAGGATGTTAACCATTAGCGCAGCGCTTGGTTAAGCCTGTATGTTTTTTCAAAGAGTTCTGCAACGTAATAAGCTATTGTTGGTTCTGCCAAATAATAGTAAAACATAAAAAGCAATTAATCTGTTCTAATGTTAACATAATGTGCGTGACTACGGTAATTCTAGATTTGTAATATACGTAAATGTAGTGGTCAAAATTTCAAACAATTATGTTCACTACAACATGCAAATCTATGCTATTTAACTTTACTAAGATTATATTTATTCCAATTATAACTTCATTCACATATGCAATAAAAACATATGTGATTTATATTTATCTTCAACTTATCTTTACATCCTCTATACATATAAATAACGTTTGCGTTATGCATGTTCGCATTCTGTAAATAGTGTCATTGCATTTTGGCGTTCAATTTATTGTTAAATTCACTTGGTCCCATACTAAATTTTGCATTGGTATTATTTTATCATTTCATTATTTTACCACAAAATTGCATCTGAACATAATTGAATGATGTTTGATTCATAAAATAAATAGACAGACAAACATTCCGATGCAAATTGGATTCGTTAAAACTATCTGTTCTAAACACAGACTTCTGGCCCTCGGAAGTGTTTTGAATAACGGTTGATGAATACCGAACCTGTAGCTCGAGTAAGGTTACATTTTTGTGTCTCTTCGGTAATTAAAATAAATAATTTGCAGTGTTATATAGTAAGCCCCTAACTGCGATGTGTTTGTTGTTTAATGCGAAGTTAACCACGTAAGGTTTAACTTAAAGTCGATGAATCGCTGTAACTCAATGAATATAATTAAGATATTCACCGCTTTTAATAGTTCTGCTTGCTAGTATCTGTTAAATATATGTATATAAGTCAGCGACAGCCCTTAAGCTTTTTAGTGTGTACCCATATTTGGCATTTAAATGGTGTGTTGTACTTAAATTTAGATACTATCGTGTGGGTCATGTGATGTGAGATCATAGATAGTGCTAACAAATGATAATATTGCGTACTTGAAAAGAAATCAGACTTGAAAGTGACAAGTACTGTGATCATTTATAGCACCGGTGACACGGGCTTAATGTACATAAAGCATAAACATTAGTTCGTTTATGTCGGGCCAATGAAAGATGTATCATGGTTTCATTTTACATATACAATTTGTAAAATATGCTTATGTTATTTGTGTTCCCACCAATACGAATTAAGCTTTAGTTACTTTCATGTCCTTATTTCTACCATACTTTATTGATGGTTGTTATATTATGTTAATGTCTTTATGTTTTATATTTGTGATTATATATGTCATACTGTATGACCCTTGATTGGATTAATAAAGTTATTCTACAATACTAATTGTCAATACAACCAAAAAACGAATGTAATGAAAGAGGACCTGTATGGACCATGTCCTTCGCTTTGTCATACAGACTCAACCATAATAGAAAATTATACATAACACTTAAAATAACGGGTAAAAGTGTCTATGGTATGTTCTCATAAAATACGCAAATCTTCGTACAAGTCTTTTAAAGGGACCTTTTCACGTTTTGGTAAATTCACAAAATTGAAAAGGTCAGATTTGCAAATTTTCGTAGTAGTCATAATATTTGCGAGGAAACAGTAACCTTGAATATTTACCATGCTCTCAAATATCCATTATTTAAGTTCTAGACTTTTACTCCAATGGCCAGTGGTTCGAACCCAGTCGAGGATTACTTTTTTCTTTATTTGTTCTTACTGGAGCTATTTAGTTCCAATGTTTACATTTATCAATTTTTAAGCATTTAATGACAATAATAGTTGAACGTTGATGACACAGATATATTTGCATTGATGATCAAATTAAATGCGAAATATTTATTTAAATACTTGTAAAAAATCAATTTAGTGGCAGATACAGAATTTCTGAAAGTCCATGCCTTTTGGCCATGTCCTATACGTATATATGTATACACACATACACAAAACATTTTTAGCCATGTGAGATTTTTCTGCCATAACAAGTACAGCACAACTTAACAAGGTTATATTACATCTTGAACGGACATCATAATGTTAAAATTATGTGTAAATGTTGAATGATACAATTTATAACCAAAGTTGCGGTCGAATGATGTCATTAATGAATGCATGACACTTTACTTTACTCCACACTTCCGTAGTTCGTCCAAACGACCTATTATAAATGTAATATAATCATATTTGCGGTCTAAGATAACCTTTAACTTGGTTTTACATTGTGCTGAAGTAAGATTATTTTACCGTCGTATGGACTTCCTGGTAGTATCAACACGTCTGTTCTGCTGTCGTCTGAATGTCAGAATTATACGCTGTTCCGCTGGTATTATTTACCGTCAAAATGGCATGCGTTATTTATTCAATACTACTTAAGGCTTGCGTATTTAAATGTTTAAGTGTAAAGAGCGTTTAACTATTTTATATCAGTCAATATCATGTGGTCATTGTTATTCAGGTTCATTGATGCATGCAATTCACAATAATGAATAATTCATTCTTTATGTGCTATGAACCACAGTCATTCTGTTCCGACAGAACAACTGAAATACTACCCACAAGGCATATATTAACACAAATGTAAATACACTGCCCTAAGTTATTGACTGAAAATTCTTGCTATTCATCAACCGAATTGTCACATAATATTGGAATAAGAATTATGTTTGAAGCATTGGTTTAGCAAAAACTCTAGATCAAGTGTAGCGACGATCGAGAAGATGATCCTGATCATAATTACGTGTGATTTTGTATAACGCTTGGCATCTGGACACCAACTATCATCAAAATAATCTTCAGAACCAGAAGAATCAATACCACATGATTTCGTTGTTGTCATTTTAATAATGTTCACTTGTTATATTAAAGGTTTTGTTTCAGTTGATATCGAATTTCTGATAAACTCGATTCGATAATCAATAACATACCGTCATGGCCGCGTGAAATGAAGCTAATGTATTACTAGCACTTATGTTATAGTACATTCAAGCATCGGTTATGATTTATTGACAACAATATAAAACTGAACAAAAACAACTATAGTTGTCAATAATCGATATGAAAGGACAACAATATCTTCCGTGCGATTGATAAATTACCGGCATGTGGGTGTAAGGACTACTAAAATCTATAATAACCTCATATAGCGCGTTAATTGTACAAGGTCGATAGACTGATTGTACAAACTCCGCACCCGTTCCTTTTTTTATAGAAACCTTGACCCCGCATCCTCCATTAACAATTTAAGTTTGTCTAGCACAAAATACAATGCAAAGTGAAGACAATATTTACTCCTAGTTTGTTATGTCTCATCAATCAAAGCATGTTATAATTATTTGCTACGCCGATAAGCGCCTGCGTGTTCGCAAATTAAACCTTATAAGGCATACGATGTATTAACACAATTTGGTTTAGATGTAAAAAAAAAAATTGGAAATATATTTGAGTTCAAATATAAAGAATAAGATGAAAAGCGTCTGATTAAAGGCATGACAGTTATTACTAAAATCTGATATTGCTTAAAAGTTTCAATGAAATGTCAAAGTCCCGCCGCACAAAGGTAAACAAGTTGCCGTCGCCTCTACATAATAAGATGGCATTACTGGTTAACTTCTGGTGGTATATGTAAATTACATACCACGTTACCCATAGAGAGTTTTGGCGTATAGAGTAATATGATTGCCTTTGAATAAAAATAATAAGAGATGTGTTTGTTAGAAACACAATGCCCCCTACTGCGCCGCTTTGAAAAAAAAAATCTAAAAAAAATCGAAACCTAAACGCAAAACCTAAACGCAAAGTGTGACGGAATTTCAGACAGACGGACAGACGGAAAGTGCGATCACTATATGCCCACCTTCGGAGGCATAAAAACTCGAGAGTATAATATATCGTTTATTTACACCAATCCTTGCAACTTGTCCATAGTTGTATTACTTTGATGTCTCGCCGCCAATGTTGATGACTTGAGATGTCTAGCGGACAAAGAGCGGGCATTTATTGCACTCTTGTGCATTACGCGCTTAATGGATTTATGTTTCATATATACTTGTGTACTGATCTATATCGTATGTAAATGTATTAGTGATTAACTAAATATAGACGATCATACGGCAGGAAATAAAACAGATGTGGTCAGGTTGAAACCGAAATTCATGATTGTCCAACAACTGTACAAATCATCATGTTCATCCTTAACAGTTTGTAGTAAAAATGTCCAACCCATCTATCAATTGACCGCCACCTTAGGCTCATGTATTAGACTGCCGACTTTCAAATGCAGAGATAATGAGGACGTTATGAGTAAAGGTGTTAATTTGCGGATGCGTTTTGCAATTTATGACTTCGTTTTGGCCTAGGGACCACGGGTTAAGTGCTTACGGGTTAATAAATTGGATGTGATTATAACGTGGTAATATGTTGGTCACATTTTTATGTGGAATGTGCTGCATCAGTAATTTTTAATTCACACTGCCGGAGGAAATGGTGTTTGTGCTGTGTTATCGTTAATAGGCACACAATCAATATAATAATATAGATTTTTACCATCAATCCAAACGTGGAATTTATGATAGCTGACGCTTAACCGTAGTTTGCAAGTAGTCCTATATTGATTTCAGCTTAAATGATAAACATATGGGCCTCGCTCTGTGAAATGGGGATACATGCGTGTGTGCAAAGTGCCGTCCCAGATAAGCCTGTGCAGTCCGCACAGGCTAATCAGGGATGAAACTTTCCGCCTAAACTGGATTTTTGCTAAGAGGAATTTCTTTAAACGAAAAATATCATAAAAGCGGAGAGTGTCGTCCCTAATTACAGATTAGCCTGTGCGGACTGCACAGGCTAATCATGGATAACACTTTCGTCCTATAACTGGATTTTATTTCAGAAGAGACTTCCTTCAAACGATAAATTCCATACACGCGGAAAGTGTCGTCGCTGATAAGCATGTGCGGTTTTCCAGAGTGCGACCTATATCTTAATGCAGTTACAATGGCATAAATCCAAAAAGCTCCAAATGGAAATATTGGTTGTATTTCTTTATTTAATCCAATGTTTTGCTTACACAGGGATACAGTATTAATCATTTAACATTTAAATATTTTAAGATCTTAAGGTAAAATATTTAAAATACCCGAAGACTTAAGCATTTCATGAATTCAAGGAATTTTCTTAAATTTTATCGTATGAGCTTTGCAAAGGACTTCTTAAAATACTCCAGTACAATAATTTACACTGATTTGATAAGGTCTAATATAGTACAAACTGTCAGTATGGCATTCAATAAATAAAGCGTTATCACTGTCGGGTTGAAACAATTTGCACAAGCAACCCTTACCAACTGTTTGCGAGCACGTATCGGTGGAATTCACATGCACGTTGCGGCTATGGGTCACTGCGCAGTATATCGTCTGCTTTCGTGCACTTCGAATCTGAAATACTAGCAAGCAAATTAGATTTAGACGCCAGATACATTGTGGATTGAAAGATGCTGTTGGATACACGCATTCATGACACTCGGTTGAGGTCTATAATTAAGCAAAAGAACGAGAAAACAACAACAACAAAAATAATGCGATATGTGTTATACCTCACTAAGAATACGAGTTTAATCTTGAACGTTGCTTAATATATCCAAATGTCCAGAGTTTGCTTTTTAACTCTTACAAAATCTTCCAAGACCTAATGTTCAAAACAAAAAAGCAGCGTTTAATCATGTTTCAAAACACTCAGCATACACTCGAGTGGTACCATAATCCCTTTGATAGGTGATCAGGTCTAATCAAAAAGAGCGTTGACTTTGAACATCAGAAACTGCTTGTAAATAAACACTGTCTTTCTTTGTCAAAAGAAGGGTTCGTGTGTATATTCATTACATCTAGACGCTCTCCCGATAAGCCTGATCGCGGCACAGCCCTTCGCATGGCTCTGCATGATAAGGCGAGGACATATAAAATTATGTAGCAGACATGTGTTAAACTATTGAGAAAAGTTTTCTTACGTTTCCCATCCGGGAAGCTATTTTATTATTTTGCGTAACCTATCGCGTTCGTTCTGAAAGTTAAGTTATATGCCTTGATGTTCTTATGAACAAGACGATATCAGTTAACATTATTCGATAAAGAGTTTAGAGTTTATTTCAACATACATGAGGCTTTAATGCTGCTGCAATACTGCTGCAGCTTCTGGGGTTTCACTTCTTTATATTTAAGCCTATGAGAACATGCATATTACAACACAATATATTCACAGATGGTCAATGACGTACATAATTGTTCACAGAACATAGATCAAAATATATGTTGGTATAACGATAGAAACTGAAAAAAATGTTGGTATTTAATGAAAAATAGGGTTTTAAAGAAAGCTCCAGGGTAAAACAAACGATTTTCTATATTCATTTTGTTTCTGCATATGTGTAAACTGGTCTTCAACTGTTTCTTTGTATAAATTTAAGTAAAATTATGTGCTAAAAGACAAATGGTATTATATAAAGAAGTGAAACTCCAGAAGCTGCAGCAGTATTGCAATTCTATCATACACACCTTTGTGGCCCTTTATTTATGGCAAGGAACCAATTGCCACAACGGTACAGTACGGCACAAAACGAAACAACATATACATATATACTATATAGACTGGAGTTAGCTTCTTAGTAACATCTGCATCAAAATGATGCAAGGCAGAAAATTTGCAGACGTCAAAAGTGAGAAAATTGCAAATTGCTGCTTGCTATGTGCGTGTATATGTCGTCTAGTGCATTTGTTTGGTGACTCTCTGTTTGGAGGCGAGCAGGAGTTTCACTTTATGTGATTGTGCATCAAAAAGCAGGATTGTGCCTCAAATAAAACTCATTTGTCAGTGCAACGTTTCGTAATAAACGCTTGACTAGTCCCAAAAAACAAACTGCAGAAGATTGTTGCATCTTGTTGGATCTTGTCAAGAACCGTAAAATCTTTTATATTCGTCCGCGTGAAATTCCGTGTTTTTTTTTCGTTGACACATAAATTTGTGGATTTCTGATTTTACAAAAAAAAAGAGGAATTTGCGTCGGTCATATTCTAAAGTGTTTGTGTTAAATTCGTGGATCGGTCAACCCTCGAAATCAAAGAAAATTAATGTCCTACGAATTAAAATGATTTAACAGTAGGTTTCATTCGGATAGTGATCATGCCGTGAGTTGAATCATAATAGCAATAACGTTATACAAAGAAAATACTTGTAGTACCAAGTACAGTGATATATTGCGCATAACTCTTAATAATAATCAGCAATATATCAGATATATTTTTTGGTCGTGTTATCCTGATAAGGTCCTTAAAATAAAGCACCCCAAGTTAATAATTGTGTTCTTTCGTGTTCCTTTTATGGCAATTAAACGGCATAAAAACTTATGTTAAATTTGTATTTTTTATTGAGAACAAAAACATATAAATGCATCAGTGTCAGTAAACGTCAGCTTAGCGGAATAACCTTTTTTCGGTCATTTTACCCAGACACATGTCCTTGTACTTAATGTTTAGAGTCGAGTGATTTCCTTTTTTCTCCGTTTTATAATCAGTATCAAGTTAGATAACGTTGAATGTATTCATGAGCACAATTTACTGTAGGCACATTTTGGGGTAGTAAAATGAGATCTATTTTCTTTAAAAAAAACATGCACGTAGAATGATGATAAGTTAAATTGATCTGTAATTTAATCATCATGTGAATTTTAAACGGACTCATTTATCTATCCGTTAATCGAATGATATCTCTAGGTAAAAAACTTCTTGAGTCATAATTATTGTTTCGCTACGTTTTTCGCCAAGGCAAAATGCGAGCCCAACGTGCTCTATGTGTGATGTAGCAGTACTTACTTAGGTCTGGTTATTGACGTGGTCTACCATATCACTGCATGCTGCAACGTTGCATGGATAACGAGCTTGTAATTCAAACATCATGCTGAGGGTGCCCTTAATTTAATTTATAAACTCGTAAATTGAGAATTACCTTCTGTTTCTCTCATATCGCAAACAAATTTCCCAGGCATCACTTTGAGCCATTTCGTTGAAGCAATCGGAGCGGTAGCTTGGCCCCTTAACCATGTAATGGTCATTAGCTATCCTGATGTCAATTAACAATAATTGAATGTTGATAAGTACCCTAGTAGGGGACCGTACATGCAAACGGCGCTGTTCTTCCATCAGTTTTTCCACTAAGACTTTATATAATCATGCATGAAAACCCCGTGCAGGTCTGGTTCCTCTTTTCAATAATTAAGAGAGCGGTCATAAGGTTAAACACTTACAGTTATTGCTATTTAATGTCTTAGACCTTATGTTTCGCTAATAAAGATTTTAGTTTTTAAGCGTGCGTCTTGATACATTTTTTTATGTATCGGCTTGCATATAATTATAATCATATTAACATCAGTTATAAATACAATACAATGAAGTTATCTCTTGCGTGTACTTTAGCAGCCTTCTTGGTAGCACTTGAAATCGCCATCGTGCTAATCGGTCCATTGAGCATTTTGTGAAAACAAACTTTGCATACTTAAAGCTGTCAGTGTTATGAATCTTTAAAGTTGTAAGTGAATGGTTGTCGAATGGAAAGGTGAACACGTGTTCTTATCGTAGCTGTGGCGAATATAACAATACCGCAGAATCAACACTGGTTTATGCCAGATCATGGACATCGTAATCCTGTCGATGTTATCTCTTCACAAACATAGAGATTTCTTAATAAATCATCTTATAGCGATTAGGTCTGTTCTAAGTAACTTTTACCAGCTGTCATCCACCAACCCGATTTACTTTTACTGTTTGTTCGCTATTTCATAGCCGAAGTGTGGAAATGCATATGGTAACACCCATTGGAAATATATTGAGAAATTAGTTTTTCTCTCATTCTTTGTCTTCTGGTCGACTTGTTTAATATAGAAACGATTTGTTTAACATAAATCTGTATTTAGGGTTGGGATGTTATATTGAGGGATAAACATATCACATTATTCAAGAAGGGCTGTTGATACAAAAGGTATGGTCGTTAGGGCTTGTATAAACGTTACTTAACAGTCAGCTGTAGGTAATGGAAACAGGGTCTGACCATACATTCTGGTTTCGGTTTTGAAGCAACCTAACAAAGGGTCTGACCATACATTCTGGTTTCGGTTTTGAAGCAACCTTATAAAACGAACTTACACGGGATATCGCCCTGTATTTATCTATAATGGGGAAACCATTTACATGCACAATATGAATAATTTTAAATAGACACAGTTTTATACAATTTTGATCCTTTTTGAATAAATTACGTTTAACGTAAGTGGGAAATATAGAATGCTTGGACTTCAATGTTATCAATACACGCACTCTTTCATTTTAAGTTGTCATAAGTTGCATTTTTGTCGCACATAACAGTATCCTTGATTAAACATATATGGCAAGATTGCAATATATCGACATGCAATGACACATATCGTTTTGTCGTTACCGGGGTTAAATGCATGGTCGTAAAGTGTCGTCCCAGAGTAAGCCTGTGCAGTTCGCACAGGCTTATCTGGGACGACACTTACAGCTTCAACTTGATTTTCGCTAAGAAGAAAATTATTTAAAACTAACAAGAGCACCGCATAGCGGGTGCCAACGCTCGGCTGTTGGTGCTTGGATTTTGTTTTTCTGACCTTTTAACTTGAAGGTCGTCATTTACCTTGACCTTTTCACCACTCAAAATATGCAGCTTCATGAGATACACATGCATGCCAAATATCAAGTTGCTATCTTCAATATTGCAAAAGTTATGGCCAATGTTAAAGTTTTCGGACGACGACGACTACGACGACGACGACGCGGAAGGACGAGAGGGCTATGACAATACCTCGGGTTTTCTTCGAAAACAGCCGAGCTAAAAAATCCATAAAAGCGGAACACCTTACGCACATGAATTAAGCCCCGTTTTTATAGGGCGATGCTCATTTATTCTCATGAAGCCATAGAGCCACAATGTCTCGAATCTTTCTGATAATTAATTCCGTCATAACGGTTAAATAAAAGCGTAAATATACACGTCTTTGTCCTCGTCGAACGAAGGACATACATTGCGCAAGTTGGAAGCTGGCTATTCTTGTTACAGCAGCACGTACGATGACGTTGTTGAACAAATATGCTAGTCTTTGTTGACAGACGACAGACGAAACTAGATTTCAGCCGCAGCAGACGACATGCATTACACTGCAGATTTATGGAATTTGCGTTCACTGGCGTCATTAAACGCCATAGGTCTTCAACAAATTCGCCATACACCAAATATTCCAAAACAGAGACAGTAATATTATTCAAGATTAGTCATTCTCTGTTTGTTTTTATTTGATTGACGTGTCTATAAACAGTGGCATGTTGTTTTTGTCTGATAATGTGTTTTATAGTTACACGAACAACCGCAATATTTGGAATGTTTTATCTGAGAAAAATGCATTATCCGAGTTGAAACATGATATTTATTCACATAAATTGTCCGCCATTATTTCTTGACGACAAAGGATTCGCAAAAGTAACGTCTGAACGGGAAGTTCAATTGTCTGGTAATTTCCCATAAACGATTGTTAAAATGATCTCCTTCTTTAAACATTTGTTTCAAGACGCGTTTTACAAAGATATAAAAAACAAAAACATTTTATCACGTCCCGGAGACATTATTACATATTGTAGATGCTGAAGTCTTTGTTAAATAATCCTTCATTGTTTGAATACATATATATAACAGCACTTTTTTGTATCTCTGCATTTTAAATTATACAGTACGCTAACGTACATTTTCATTTGCAACGAAACCGCGAATATTATCTGGTAATCGTCGAATCGATGCTGACAGTTTCCATATGATAAATAATGGGATTATCTCAAGATAATGTGTTCACATAGTCGAAAACATATTAATATAAGGTCCTAGAGGTTAGAGGTGTTATATAATAAAACTATTACTAGCTGCCTTTCACAATGAAGATTTATGTTTACGGTTTCACAGCAGACATAAGGAAGTATACACGGAAACTCTTATTGAACAATGTTTTATGGACTTGGTATTCCCCTCATTCTTTGTCTACTGGTCGACTTGTTTTATCAAGAAAACTTTCTAGGGTTGGAATGTTATGTTGAGTGATAAACAAATCCACATTCTTCAAGACCAGAATCGCGTTTGATGGGTACCGTATTGTCCAAAGGGCACCGTTACAACGTCTTGTACAAAACTTCTTGTTTTAGCAATTTGAGGTAGTTTTAATGCGGGCTGACCAGCAATTGCGTATTATTCTTAAGGCTTTATTTACGTGCATGTTTTTTTTAACATAAACTAGTCGTATATTTGTAACAATGTGCCAATTTATCACCTAACTTAAATGTTAAAATGGAAGATACAAGCGTTTGATTGTCCTAACTGCCATGTATATATGCAAACATGCACAACAGGATAACATTGTTACTTGAAATCAAGTGTACTTCCTTGAAAATTACGGTATTTCCTTGAAAAATACACTCGACACGAGACAGACCTGTACTAAATTGACATTCTATTCTGTTTTGTCGTTGACAATTTTAATAAATTCTTCAGTGTACACTTTCATGACGTCGTTTTTGTTAACAACGCCGAGATAAATTGTCATTAAACAACAAATTAACGAAAATCTTTCTCTGAGCTACTGTCATACCGACTGTTAAATGATCACCGTAAACAGAGACGTCTTTGTCCTCTTCCACCAAGGGGATACTCCATGCGATTCCAGAAAATGTAATCAGAACGCAGTATATTTTTGACAGTTAAATTGTTCTTAAAATATCGAGACTATTTTCAGACACTTATTCTGGTCTTAACGGAATCGATAGCATGTCGATGTAATGTCCGTTGCATAACTCTTTTCTGACACACCTGTATAAAGTCCGTCTCGGGATAATAACGCTTTATCTCGGAATGTAAATCAAAAGTCTTGTAAATTAATCGATGCATGATTAATACAACATACATCATAAGTGTTTTCCTTTTTTAGTACGTTAAGGTCTATTAAATGATATGGATGATAACATCGTAATGCTTTAAATGAGAGGCATATAATAAGTCTGAAACGCTGTGCAATTGTGCAGAGATGAGATATTCATGAATGCCATGTCCAAAGCAACACTACATTATTCATTTCAACAAAATAGTTTCTTGGATGCATATAAGAACACTTTGCACGTTCACCACATGTATAAATGATGTATATACAATGCATATTTTACAGCGCCGATATTTTTAGACTGTGGTTTGACCTTGCATTCAATTGACCTACATATATTATACAGAGCCGTGCGTCTCATTACAATGCGTGATCCTTACATATTTTAATGAATCAGTTTTGCGTAATGTTTAAAAATTTAATCGAACACGGCTGACAAGTAGAGTAAATGTACATACGCTATCATGCAAAAACAGGAGATAAATGTACAAGATAAAACATAAAAATATTAGGTCGAGGTTCGTAAATGTCATCAACAAAAATATTTATCCAATATTTCTATGAATGCCTTAATAAATGTTTACTATCAGCGTTTATAGAAACGTGTTTGTCCTCGTCCATCTTAAGTTTAAAGACTTTTTGTTCATCCACTTTAAAGTGGGTTTTTACTGAATCTATAGCCTTCATTAACCTACTTTATGTTTGATAGTTTTTATGCCTCTCAAACCCAAATATAACAAAGACCAAGTATTTTTTTTTCTGAAGTTAGAACACGATTTCTTAGTAACACCATTATAATTGTTTTCCATATAGATACACATATTTACTTAGTTTTGATAATCGATGTAAGAATAGTGAAGTTATTATTGAGTCTACCCTTCAAAACGATATCGATGCCTTAGTGCTACAGCGGCAGACACAGATAACGCCTATTACAGAACAGCTGGTGCAATATGCATTGTCACAACTATTCATGACCTTGCATAAATTTTAGCTCACTTGAGCACGCAAACAGTATTTCACTCTGTCAAATTAAACAAAAAGCTTCTTTACAATCCGAAAGTGATGTTTGTTTGCTCAATCTTCATAAAACGTGCTCTGATTGTTTGTCGTTATGATTTCTCAGACAAGTGAGATGTGGTTAAGGTCAATTAACAAACATGGTCGCCATTAGGCTGGGCAGTTTTCCTAATTCGGTTACGGTTAAATTAATCATTTGAAAACACACAAGTCACATTACTTATCCACTCATCGTTAAACTTGCTGAGAACATACAACATTGTATATATCGGGTCTGAGTTCCAAAATTAGTGTCTTGGTTGTTTCAAAACATGGCAGGTGTGACATCGTGTGAGACAATGCATTTACAAAATGTATCGGCTATAAATAAAATGGGTTTCACGCCAAAAAGCTTTGACAAGCATTTAAGGTCACTTTAATCCCACTCTCAAACCACGCACTCCTCTGTTTCAAGCGAAATTCGTGTTTAACATAATTGAAACATTCGGCATGCACATGCACGTGTCAGTTGATGCACCTGATGCGGCCTTTCTACAAAAAACAACCAAAACATTTTACATGAAAGGCGTTGGAAACGTCGCACAAACAAATAAACACACCCCGCACGCAAGTCATGTACGAGGAAAACTGTAAGCAAAAGGTCGACACGAGCTATAATTCTACGAATCTAAAGTTAAGTCTGGAGTTAATGATAACCAATAAAACTCCTTTGTAAGTCAGTCCAGACCTGTGTTACTTTATTTATTTTATTGGCAGAGATCTTGTCTAAGTGTTTTGAACACGATGCTAGGAACTACGCGCATGTCTGGCACTCGGCGTTCCGCGCATGTTCGGATAACGAGGCAAAAGAAGAGCCTGCCCGGGTCAAATTGTAAATTCTGGGATTACAAAACTATGACAATAATAAACAATATGTGTTCCGATCATACTTGTTTTTATGTATAGATTTTTCTATTAATTACTGGTTTAAATTGGCACGCCAGCGTTTTACTGATTTGCATATTAAACCTGTGTGAACGTTACTTGTGTCGTTCAATATGAATGAACATTTGACAGTGAACTGTTTTGCAATGAATTGTAATTGCAACAAAGAATAAAAAATGTGTCTTATTATTTCAAGGTCGTTTAGACTGTTCCCGGAAAATAACAATGTGTACGAGTATTATATCCAATAAACGATATAACAAGTGTTGTTTGTAATTGAAATGGCGAACAATGATGTGACTTTCATGTCTTTCAGTCACATAATGGCGCCTACTCGATTCAACGAACAAGTATTTCCTCAATTTACACATGTACACGCATTCTTCTTTAAACATGTTCGTTCTTGTATTTTAATTAAAGTCGACCATTTATTATGAATAAACAAACTCGGCGGTAAACAAACACGTGTGTGGGATGTTTTGTATGTGGTATGGCACTTCCTTTGAACCCTGGCCCGCAACCAACTGACCGATGTGGCCAATTAAACCACAGATCTGATTAAAGATTATTATCATGAATATGAATCCAGAACCATACGCTCTTGTCTGAAAATAGCAACCTATGTGTCTGGCGGTGTGTGTGATTTTTGGGTGACGCCATATGTCTATGATGTGTTGTTATGAATGCATATTGTAGGAAAACCGGTGACAAAACAAAGATATTACGACTAGGGCCATGTTTGGTTTCGCTCATTTTCTTTTGAGTCACTATATTTGTTTAGTTCAGTTGCAATGCTCATCGATTAAATGTTGCGCAAAGAAAACATCTTATCAGCGGGATATTGCTGTCTGTAGTGATTTTTTATATTGTTCTTTGGGTTTAGAAAAACACCGACACCACTTTTAGTGGTAAAACGCAATTTAAATGATGATAATACCTTATGCTCAAACTCTGTGTAAGATTTAGTAACATGATGTAAACAAAACAACAAACAAATCGACAATAAATTACGTACACATACATATGTGGGTGGGTGTTTTTTTTTTTTAATTCATTTTCTCCAGCATATTATGCTTTTCATGTAAAGTCGATACACTTTTTACGGCTGGTGTTTGGAAAACTGCTTTTAGGGACACTTATTAATCGTGGCACATTAACAGTTCAGTGCCAAGGTCAGTTCTCAGCAGGTATTACAATTAGTCGCGCTTGCGTTCACATCGCTGATAATGAATATATAAAACGGACAGCGGTGCCGAGGGGACAAAAGGCGCGTGCCCTCTTGCTACCAGGCCATCCAAAAGCGGTGTGAGTTTTCGACGGCGCTGAAACATTCAATGTTAGGTTAAGCGAACCCGAGCGTCTAGTTGCATCCATGGTATACTAGTTACTGAATTTTAAGTGCAATAGATAGTGACTTTGGAATCTCTTGTCCCAAAATACGTTGTGAAACACTGAACGCTGCAAATAAATTTTGCATGTGAGAACTCCTTTTTGATATTGAGCTTGTTCATAGTTTATACTTTTGCAATCTAAGTTGCACTATATTCAAATAAACGCTAATAAAATCGTTAATTGGTTAAACATACGTTCATTTTTTTTTTTTACGGCAGTTTGACAGTGATGTTTTCTCCTGCATGGAAAGCTGCGCTATCACCGTTGACCACCATCTTTGATACACATCGTAGTCGTGCTAGCAAATAGAACAGTGCCATTATCGTCATACGCATTTCAAAACTGTTGCAACATGATTCTAGTTCTTTGACAGACAGAACCTTCGTTACGTCCATCCACCTATTTGACTCCATCTCATCAGATCGTCCCAACAGGAGTCCCACCTTTTAACTTCAGATTCCATCCTTTAAACCGATAGCCTTCAGAGGGTTACATTATACTATGTTAACGTTAATTTGATAAATTACTCGCAACTGAACAAATATTAGTTTGTTTTCAATTTCTAATAATTCTTAAGCGCGTTTGTCACCATATCGAGTTACTGTTTGTTAACCATTACCATTGGGAATATCTCTCAAATGTATCGGATTCTCACGTGTGCAAATCTAGTTATAAGTATTGAGTTTCAACCCATTAATATTTTAGCAAGTTCTTCCCTGAATAATCTTTCTCATGTTACTAATTATTGGTATGCGTTTGTGTGTGTTTTGTTTTTAGTTTATTTATTTTAATTACACCTAGTTTATTTGCCCAGCACGCGTGTTAATTGANTTGTCTCCGGGGTCATTTCTGAGATTCGCGTAAATTCGTAAAAAACAAACAATTCGGGTAGGTGGGGTACGGCCGATTCCGCGGACGTATTTCATAAGCGGCCCGAGATATCCGCGGCCCGCGAAACCTTTCCGCATATTACACTGGCAACATTATGTTGAACATTATGTGTGGACGGAACGAAATGGAAAATTAATCCTCTACAGGGGAGTGCTCCCATGCCAAATGGAGGAAAAGACAAGACAAGACAAGAAAAGACTGGCAGATTCTGCCTTAGATTTTTGTAATGAGCGATGTCATTGGCTTTCGTTTCCATATCTTCCAATTAAAATCGGTCTTTTAAAATGCGTTTACTATTTCTTTGCCGATTCGTGTGCAAATGGCGCCGTTTTGAAGCAAACAACATGTTTATTAAAAGAACGAACGAATCTCACGAAATTTCGGGGATTCGCACATTAGTGAAAACCTTATTTAAACTGGAATGGTTAGAAACATCATTGGATATAAATAAGAAACGATTTCTGGCAAAAATAAATGACCGAAACTGAAAGGCTCGACGATTTCAAAAGATATTTCCAGCGAAAATAAAAGGCACTGGCGATTGAGAACGGCACCTAGGATCTTTGGGAACGGTAGATATGGAGATTGGGAAAGGTCCGGTGCTTAAATTGGGAAGTCTCCGGTAGGCTTTGGGAAAGGTACCGTTCCCCGGTACTAGTTAAAGAAGGGAAAAAAAACGCTGTATGCAGTTAACTCTGCGTAAAATGCTTCTAGTGGTAATTTCGTTAGAAATGCATGGGCAGAAGACATTAACAAATTGTAATAAAATTCCATAAGAAGTGTCCTAACAAAATAAATGACTTATTTTTTTGGTATGGTTTTTGTAAAAAAAATAGTTTGCATCAGCACAGTTTTATCATCATATTTTATAATTATGAATATGATAAAAAAACATGTATAATTAATTAATGTCTATAGGTTAACATACTCACAATAGAAAATGAAATGTTATATAAAAAATGCCATTCATAATCAGGTGTGCCTGCCAAGTGCAGTGTTCTTGCAGGAGGTCAGACACAACACTTCCATGATATTGTTATTGTTATTAGGTGCTGTTTCCACGAATTGGTGGAAAAATGCTTACATGTAGTAGACGCAGAACCAAATTCACAGAATTCAAGGCTTTGGGTTTCGTGTTTCAACCAGAACAGAAGTAATTTCTGTCTCTTTTATGTCTACAAATTCGAGCGAATCTGCGGTGATGTTTAGCCGAGGCCTTTAAAAAGCAGATCGCTGTTTTCCCAGGCTCGTTAATGGGGCTTTTGCCTGAGTAAGTGTGTCTAAGTGTTCGCTGTGAGAGGCAATATTTAGTCGGACAAATATTTACTAACAAGGCTGAATTGACAGTCATGGCTTCTGGCTGTCCCATAGGTAGCTTTAAGTGACTTGTTGTTTGTGGAACGGCATAGGCAATAAAGTTGTTTGTGGAACAGCATACGGAATAAAGTTGGTCAAAAGCAGAGCATTCTCTTGAGATGAATGCATTTTATTTTGCTTCAATAAAATGGAGTGGTTTCTTTAATTCAGACCACATCTTAAAAATCAGATGTATCAGCAACACACACATTTTCGACTTCAATTTTTTATGTATAAAAAAAGTATCCATTTCATGGCTTTTATTAAAATGCATTAATATCTGGGTTTTTTAAATCGCTAGTTTCAAATTAATAAATTATTGAGAATTTGTAAAAGCAAGCAAACTTACATTTAATTCTAGGAAATCAAATTGTTAAGTTTTTTTTTCCATAATTATGATGAGCATCATCTTTTGGCAAAAAAGGCCAAATAATAAAACAAATATGGACAAAGACTTAAAATAAATTCAAAGAGTTCAAATAAGGACAAAGAGTTCAAATAAGGACAAAGATTTCAAAAGGACACAAAGTTCAAATAAGAACAAAGGGGTCAAATAAGGGCAAATAGTTCAAATAAGGAAAAATAGTCCAAAAAAGGAAAGAATGGTCAAACAAGAATAAAGAGTTCTTTCTAGAATCATTTCTGGGCAGTGTTCAGCAGATTTAATACAAAGATCATTTAACAGTGTCAGAATATTGCAAACCAATGTTATTTTTAAGCCCATAGCATAGTATTTAGCATAGTATTTCAAGTGTTCTTATAAGCATTATATGATGGTTTTGTATTTTAAAGGTTTTCATGCTTAAGGATCATTTGATGATCTTGCCTTTTAAAAGAGTTTGTATTGCATTTAAAAATGTTATTATTAGGAATCTAATTATTTTGCATTTAAAAAATGTTCTTACTAGGATCAGATCATGGTCTTGAATTGCAGAAGTGTTCAAACTAGGATCATGGTCATGGTTTTAAGTTCTCTAACTACGATCATATTGGGGTCCTGCATTTAAAAATATTATTATTAGGATCATATCATGATCTTGAATTGCAGAAATGTTCCAGAAGGATCAAACCATTGTCATGGTCGTAAGTGTTCCTACTAGGATCATATAATGATCTTGGATTGTACAAGTTTTCTTACTAAGATCATATCATGATCTTGGATTGTACAAGTGTTCTTACTAGGATCATATCATGATCTTGGATTGTACACGTGTTCTTACTAGGATCATATAATGATCTTGGATTGTACAAGTGTTCTTACTAGGATCATATAATGATCTTGGATTGTACAAGTGTTCTTACTAGGATCATATAATGATCTTGGATTGTACAAGTGTTCTTACTAGGATCATATAATGATCTTGGATTGTACAAGTGTTCTTACTAGGATCATATAATGATCTTGGATTGTACAAGTGTTCTTACTAGGATCATATAATGATCTTGGATTGTACAAGTGTTCTTACTAGGATCATATAATGATCTTGGATTGTACAAGTGTTCTTACTAGGATCATATAATGATCTTGGATTGTACAAGTGTTCTTACTAGGANATATTTCGGATTTATAAGGCGTCTTGATTTACATCATAATAAGTAAACGTTGCATCTATTATAAAATTTATGTCAGTTTAACGGACCTATTTTTGACATATTAAATCATATCGCCTTGTGCCAGATATGTTTTTATATGAAAACGACAGTATGCAACTAACCTTCTTGATTCTTGACATTTCATTCGATGCGCCAGATTGCGCAGTCGCAGATGATTTAATGTGCACGTGAAACTATGAAAAGAGCGTCAAATCAACAAGATATCTTTATGCTGTCTTTAAAATCAAGGTGTTGAAGAAAAGTTAACCGATGTGATTCTATTTCCATCAAAATATGAGAAAATGGATGATTTATTAGATATGATTGTATTTATTGTACAAGACGCCCCCTGAATTACAGAGGCATGCTTTCTCCCATCGCTCTTCACGTGGAGAACTATTAATATCATACAACGCACACTTAGATATGAACGCCTTCATACCTTGATGTTAAAAGGGACTTTACCACAGTTTGACAAACAATAAAATGTGTCATTGATTCCAACGAGAATTCCTCCATTATATCCAAACAAGACAAAGTACACTTGTGACTAAGAAAACTGTTGAAAATATATTTTCCTTTATTTATAATCAGAAGTCGAAAACGGATAAATTATAAAGTGTTTGTAACGTTTTTCATCAATTTGTACAGACGCTGGTATTTTCTGAACGCGAAACTACTCTCTAGCGATATACATTGCGAGTCAGTTTGATAACGCACGATGTCTGTGAAATACATGCATTTGGAATACACGTTGTTTCGTAGTTATAATGCCCCGCTTTGTTTCTACGAGATAAATGAGTCGTTCGCTATCCAAAATATTTCGTCTATCGCTGTTAGCTAAATCTGTCTAAATGCATCACACCGAACTGTTCAGAACCCTAAAATACAAAAGACCGAAACAAAGGTTCCCAGTTCATTAAACTTGATCGAAGACAAAACTAAGACCCGTACAATGTATAAGAGAGAAGTATATGAGCCGCGCTTAATGCATTTGTGTAAAGTGTCGTCCCAGATTAGCTTTTGCAGGCTTATAAGGGACGACACGTTCCTTCTAGACTAGATTTTCGTTTAGAAAAGAATGCATTTAAATATAACAATCGCCCCATATTAACCAGCTTGTTAACATACGAATATCTATCACAGATCAGCGGGGTTATGGCTCTTCCTTTTCTTTCTTTTCTGTTATTTTTTTTTCATTTTAGACAGGTTGTAGGTCTTATCCAAACCGATTATATCCTTTAGTGATACACACATTCCATTGAACACATAACTTAAATGACTAGCATGAACAGTGTGCGTAATTGTGTATAAAATAGAATTGTTTTTGGCAACCACGAAAACGTGAGGAAGGTTAACCTGGACCTTTTTCCTTCCCACTTTTCCAATGCATATATCCAGCAAAACAACAAGTCTTCTGAGGACACGAGAACATAACGTGTTTCTCCTTTGCGTTCAAATAACCACAATTTGCAATATCAACGAACATCTTCCTCTATACATTCAGCAGTCCGATGAATCCACTGGTTACCTTAATTGTATCGTATTTTCAAATCATTCCCACAGTGGCGCGAGTACGGGGGTGGTGGTGACGGTGGGGCTGGTGGCAGCATTCGTGTTCTTCGCGCTAGGCTTTCTTGCATCCAGGTACTGGAGCAGAAGAAGGGAGAGAACCTTCAACGTGTTCGAGGTAAGACGACGTCGGGCGTCACAACGGAATAGTGGTTGAAACTGGTAGAAACTCGCAAATGAACTTAACCATTTATATGTTCGTTTTTAATAATAGTAAATGGTTGCACAATCCAATAAGTGACCTTCAAATTCCTGGACAATTAACCTTAGACAGACAAAAAGAAGGAGCGATGAAATGTTTTGGAAAATTTTAACTGAGTGACTATATTATTCTATACGATATATAGACGAGTCATTCGGTAAGACAGTATTTAATTGTAAGGCATGTATAGTTAGTTAGTTAGTTAGTTAGGCATATTTCACGTAACGTGTCTCATGTATTGAAACAATATACGTGCATTTAGTCTTCTATCGAATATTGTACTTTTACCCTACTCAAAACATATTACCTGCAATACAATAGTCTAAAATATCATAAAATCGCCAACTTACATCATTTATTGCTATCTTTTAATGCATTTTCATTGTTTATTTGCCCCACGTCATTGTTAGCAAACATTGTTATCAGACTATGGATTTTTCTTGTGCGCTATTACAAATTTTATTTAGCGCAAAACGAAATGTTATTAGCAAATTTAGTTGACTTTTGAGACAATACCATAAAAGGTAGTGTTGGCTATAGAGATGTATCCTGCTTACTTATTATACAACATACAAAAGAGCAGTGTCTTAGCGTGTCTGTAATGTTCGAACTCACGTCACTGTTTCCCACAGGCGGAGAGAAGGAACGGCGCCCCATTGGAGTGCATCGAATTCAAGGACGAGACTTCTTTTTCACGGAAGAACCAATACGAGGACGTGAACGGGCAGACGGCTGCGAAACCACCATCAAACCCCACGAACGGGGCGCCCATAGTCCGGGAGAACATGCAACCCACACACGCAGCGCTTTCTCCAACGATAGGTGGGATGGGCGAGTCCTTATCCGACTCATGGAACACCTCGATCCTGGCCCTGTGCGCACAAATAAACAATAAATCCACGTAGTACTAACTATTTAAGTATCTTACCATGCAGCACACTGTCTTATAACAATTGGCTTTTTATTTGCACTTTTTGTTCGTGCTATTGCAAATATTCATACTTTAAAGAAGGGTTGCGATATGAATAAATTTGACGTAATTGTTTGATTTATAATCAATAACCATATTGAACTCAATTAAGAGTGTTTCTTCAAAACAAACAGTTAAGTAGTTCCTCCTCCGAATCCCTTATATTACGTAAGTAACTGGTAACTGGAATGTCGTGACGTCACGCGGGTTTTGTTCTCTCACGCAGACGTCAAATGCAGACTACACATACTGTACTCTCGTGTTGTTGCATGTTGTTCTTATTATAGTATTCATGCATTTCATGCATATGGAATCGATTTCAATATCCGGAGTTGAATGTTTACAACTAAAAAAGAATTTCAGAGAACAGAAAAGAATCGTATTGGTGATGGATATTCATAAAAACATATGAGATGGGAGATACATGAAAGCATGCTAATTTTGGTTTAAGGCAATCTGATGCTTAAATGGAAGCGCATTTCTGACATTTTAAACAGAATTATATAGGAGATGGGTAATACATAAAAGCATGCTTATATTGGTTTAGGCAATCTGATGATTTAATGGAAGCGCATTTCTATAAAACGATCTTTTAAGCAATAATTGCTTATGGTGGAAGTTTTAATAAATCTCCAATTAAAATAAGAATTCGAATTTATTAATTCGATTACTATTCTTGCATAACTTTTCTTTAAAAAGATGGGCAAATAACCTGGTCCGGTTCAATGTAATGGTGTCCAACACAATGACTGACAATAAGGTGCTGACAAAGATATTACTTCGTTTAACGTTGTGTTAAATTTGTTTTTACAAAATAAAAAGATACACCATTTAGACGTTTGAATTAACAGCAGCATAGTTATTGTTTACAGACATTGAATATTTATTGTTAGAGAGTTTAAGTAACGCACATTATTTTTGGTGCAATGGTTGGTGTGAATGTTTAATTAAATAAAATCTATAAATATATTTGGAAAAGTTTCCCTTTCATTATCATTTTAGTATGATTACCGGTCTTTGACGGTAAAGATATGTTAAACAATATGTACGAGTTCAATGTAACCAAACTCATCTATTTTATAATTACTTCCCTTTTTGCAATTAACATCATTTCTTTTAGATTTTATGCATGGGTTTTTTAGCAGGATCAAAGTCATCGCACGTTGGGGCTAAAGGGACTTGTTCACAGATATTCGTATGTTTTAAAAAAAAGTCAGTAAATGCATTTACGATAATAAATTATTTGGAAAAATAACCACTCAATAAGTATGTTAAGCAGAAACAGGTTGAATTAATAAAATTAATCTCATTGTCCGAGATTCGAACCTCGGATCAACATACAACGCGCTTACCACTCGGCCATTCAGGCTTTATAAGTTTGTAGAATGTTTTTACATTATGTTTATGAGCCAAGTAGTTTCCAAATTACTGCTGAAAAGCATTACAAGCATGTCATAATGAACTCCATTTCGCCTGATAATCATCCAGTTCAATAAGCCCTAACTCTAGTACGCAATTGCTTTAGTTTGTATAGATTCGTTTTTTTTTATTGCAAATTCTATCTTTTTGTTGTTCTGAAACAAAATTTACAGTAAACACTATTGAACTGTACATGTGCAATGTATATAAAATTTACAGTGAAATAAAACAGATCAGCCTATTCCACAACGTGGTCTGGTACATTTCTTGAAAACATTATGTTTGGAAACTTACTAAAGTTGTTACAACATTGTCCTCTTTGTTTATACAAAATATAACCTTTTTCTCAATATATTGATCTCGGTTGCCAAACGCTGATACTGCAAAACTCCGACACGTGATGAAAGATCACCATGGGAGAATGTCTTGTATCGGCATGAGAGCGCGCGCAGTTAATGCGTTTTTAAATGTGTATATAACAAGAATAACTATAATAATAACATGAAACTTTCCGATGCGGTCCGATGTTTACGTTAGACGTGTCTGTTTCTTATTCGTCATCGGTGAACTATTTCTAGTCTGAACTATTGCCACTACTTGTATATGTTTAATTTTACATCAGTAATATGGACACGTCCGCCGTATGTTTAATCGAAAGAAAGCGTACCGTACAGATGCCATTCTAATAGGTATCTGAAATATAAAAGTATTTTTTTTTTTAATTTAAATCTTCTTATCGAATATGAAATGTAAACTGACAGTTGTGCAAACGTATGATAAATTAAAATTATGTTTGGCCATTAAACCTAAAGCGCCAGTGAAAAATATTATGTGAACCTTGGAATAGGGTAGCTCAATTATTTGTACGCAATATAAGTATTTTACAATACAATACGTATATAGGATGAAAGTTGCATTATAGGCCCATACCTGTTGTGGTAGACTATGATAATTTTTAGTGAACACATACTTTTAGCTCACCTGGACACAACAAGCTCATTGTATGTCGTGCGTCGTCAACTTTTGCCTTGTAAACACTCTAAAACATAATATTGCCAAATCTTCAGAAAACTTGCTCAGAACATTTTTCCCTATTAAATAACGGCCGAATTTAAAACTGGGTTAATTAGGATCAAAATCTAGGTCGCAAGAGCAAGACATATATTCCAGACATGGTAGCCGATTTGCAACAAATTTTAGCTGATCTGCAACATATGATATCCTAAATGCAAGATATTGTTGACACTGAGCAAGAAATTGTTACAGATGTACACGAGATGGTCGCCTTTGTGCAAGACATTGTAGCTTGTGTACGAGGGATTGAAGGTAATGTGCAAGATATTGAAGCAGATGTACAAGAGATTGCAGGCCGATGTGCAAGATATTGTAGCTTGTGTACAAGGGATTGAAGGTCATGTGCAAGATATTAAAGAAGATGTACAAGATATTGCAGCCGTTGTGCAAGATATTGTAGCTTGTGTACAAGGGATTGAAGGTCATGTGCAAGATATTGAAGCAGATGTACAAGAGATTGTAGGCCGATGTCTTGGTGATCATAGCCAATGTCTTGGAGATCATAGCCGATGTGCAAGAGATTATAGCCTACATTCAAAAGATTTAAGTCGATGTGCAAGCTATTGTAGCTCGTGTACAAGAAAGTGTAGCTCATGTACAAGGGATTCTAGTAGACGTGCAGGTTATTGAAGCAGATGAACAAGAGATCATAGCCGATGTGCAAGAGATTGTAGCCTTCATTCAAGAGATTTAAGTCGATGTGCAAGATATTTAAGTCGATGTGCAAAATATTTAAGTTGATGTGCAAGATATTTTAGTCGATGTGCGATAGACTTTAGACGATATGCAATATAATGTAGTCGGCGTTTACAACGAACAAGCAACATGTGCAGTATCGTTTATTGCTTACTATAATATATTGTTTAATAATCTGTAGTGTATTATGACAGCTAGAATGTCCAGATTAAATTATTTGTATTTGTGATTCTCACCATATATTGAAACAAGGTGTCTTGAATTGTAAATAACATATTAACAATACGAGGTTTACATTTCTTTCTTTCTTATTCTCCTAACTAGGGGTGTAAACTCAATCCAAATAATGGACCCAAGCAAGAATCGTTTCATACTGAGGGGCAAAATGTGTAATGAAGCGTTTTGTCGTGAAAATGAGTTGAAACTTTCGAGATGTATACATGTAATTATGTACCTGTTTGTATCATTTTATATGATGTGTTTACAATTACATACCACTAGTATATTTTCACGTACTTTTAAAAACCAACGGCTCTGTGCATATGCGCATTTATTGAAGAATGCTTCATTGAGACGTCAGTGGTAACAGCATTTTATTGCAAATCGATAAAACCGGGGGCGAAGTCTAATTGCGGATATGAAGGTCTCTTTACGCATATACATTTATCATTTTCAGAACCACATGAACAGGCCACTGCCACGAGTCAATCGACAGTCCGCCCACAGAGCGAAAGACGGTACATAGATGATGAGGAGGTGATTGAGACAGACCGACTACTGCCGCCGCCGTTCAGAGACTCTCAGACGAGAATGAGCCGATGTTAGTGTCGGACGGGACGCTTAACAACGGCGTGGGCAAGACTAGCTGACGTATGCCCGTGACGTATTTGAAGCCGTAATTGAATGAAACATATTTTATAATAAATTAACAACTGAGCTTTTGATATACATCGCACATGCTTTACATTTTGTGAAGAATGGTCACCTTTTGGTTTTGTGAATTCATCGCTCGGCCTGGTTCTCTACGTGATTCTAATTGAAATGTATGCCATTTGGTCGTGTACAGATTTATTTTCCTCTTATTCGTTAAAGCAGAACATACTTCTGTACATCGATGTTCTTATTCATTGTTTTGAGTATAAATTAATGACATCAATATTTCATGTTCGTTTTGTCTTAAATATCTGTCGGTCACATATATTGGGCAATATGAACCAGGTCATTTCTCGTAGAGCATTTTTATCATAAAAGTATTATTTATTTTATTTATTACACCTTATTGCTTCGATTGGTGCTGTTGTTTAAGGTAATATAGTTTTGTGATAGTTGCGTTGCAGCCTATTTGCAAGGACACGATCGGAAATATTGCATATAATTTGATTATTTTACTTTGTCCTTTAATGGTATGCAACGCAAAACATTAACTTTGTGCTATCTTTATTATAAAAGTTTATACATACCGGAAAACATAAATGTTACTGTTTGATACAGGTTAAAGCCATAGTTTTATATTTGTTGTTAAAGCTATTGACGTTTGCATTGGTGGAATTCAGCAGTTGTTGTGTTGCTACAAGTAACAATTCCATATGTGCGCTTTTACATGTGTAGCTTGGTGCTATTGACTTTCAAAAAATTGGAATGCAAGAATGAACGAAAGGAACCTTGGCGTAACGGTGTTTTCGTAGTTGTATTCATGCTGTTTGTCTTTCTTAATGAGACTAAGAGATTTATACAGGATGTGTGTTGATAACTAGGACTACACTTATTAATATTTACAAACAGTTCGCAGATTATTATTCTAAACAAAAAACACAACCACAACTTCCAGCCATGCTATGGCATTTAAGAATTCGTTCATGTAAAAATCCACTAACACTCAAAATATGGTGCGATGTGTTAAGTTGATGACGTATATGTTTGTAACATACTGCAGGCTGTACCAGGTTGAATTAAGTGAAAAAAGCTAGCTTGTTAAAGTTGCGCTCACGTATGACATATGATTTGTAACACGTTACGTAACAAGGCACTGTAGAGAAAATTGTCAGTCAAATTCAAAATGTGTCCACAATGTGCTTAGTCGCGCAACGTTAATATTATTCAGCACTAGCCGTTGTCAATCAATAATGAGATCATAATCAATCTAAAGACATAATCTTGAACCAAAATGTGCAATAGATTAAAATTAGTGTTTATGTTATAAATACAACTATAGATGTTCGAGTATTTTGCTGCATATTTTTAATGTCTCATAATTTATACGCTCATGTTTAATGTCTGTATATTTAGAACCATATGCTTATCTGTTTGCATATTTTGTCATTGTTTTTTGCCCTATTTTCCCAATGTTCGTGCTTTCTTTTTTATCAATTGACTAACAGTAAATAGATGTAAACGGTGATAATATATGTGGTGGCAGATGGATATGAAAATTGTTTTTTGTATGTATACGGAATAAATCTGGAATAAATATATGTGGATATTCCAAGACTTAGGTTTAATGTAGCCCTTTCCAGTTTGATATGCTTACACGTCACCAAATGTATATATGTGAAGTACCAAATTATGATATATAATTTCCAATATATGTTGAACCGTGTCTATGAGTAAGCTACATTCATTGTATCTTACAACAGGGGCTAAAACGCTACATCTTATGACTTCAGTATGTCTGAGCGCAGTAAAATGTTCATGAAAGAGCACTAGGATCTTACATTCAAGTAATCCAATTACTTAATGTTACACTGTACGTTTATTTCCAGAAAAGCCATTGACACTTAACTTAATATTTTCTGCACACGTGTTGTGAACACGCATATTCTAGTTTTGTTTAATATCTCTGTAGAATCTATAAACCGAATATAACATTTGATCATTATATGTACTATTTTAAATATTTAAATCCAACAAATGAACTACCTACAGCAGCATCATCTTGAATTGTCCAATAACGACCAGATATCGGTCAATGCGGATTTTTGAACTAAAGTATTAATTGTACCCATGTTCACTGCATTTTGTCCTTAGATATACAACTTTTGATTTACCACATTTTCTAAATAAATTTCAAGGGTTTTGTAAATAAAACTCTTGTCGAACAATGACATGTTAATTCATCGATAGCCCGCAAACGGATGCCTTTAGTATTTCAGCAAGTGAAAACTTTTCATTTATGGATCATGTACTAAACACAGCTTTAAATCATAAATGTTCACAGAGTATTCTTAATTTGGATTTATTGAATTATTAGCTAAGCAAACATTTTAAGTAGCATATAATATCTTAACAGGATTTAATGTATGGTTAGTTACTTTTACTGAGGAGAATAAATAAAGCACATTTAAAACACGAATTAAATAAATAAAAACAAATCCATAGTTTGGTCTTTTTTCAAGAAAAGAACATATTTGTTAGAATCGAAATAATTTCCACCTTTAAATATCGTTATTTCAAGATTGGTAAACAATTCATTCGTGAAGGTCAGAAGATCTCTATAGCGTTGTTTATCNTAAATGAAGATACCACTGACCAAATTAAACATTTAATTTCAGAGGAACACTTATTTCAATGCTTTGTAAACATTGCCTATTATTTTAATTAAGATATCTATTAAAACAAATTAACATATTATTGTTGTAACTTAAATGGAAATATTTTTCAATACACCTTGGTAAGGTTTTGTGCATAAAAATACCAAATTTGAAACTGAGTGAAAATATTATGCACTGAAATAATATTCGTATGCAACTGTGCGTGATTTACCAGTGTGTGATTTACTGTTGTGTGATTTACTGGTGTGTGATTTACTGATGAGTGATTTATTGGTGTGTGATTTACCAGTCTGTAATATACTGGTAAAAGTTATGAGCTGCCACTAAAAAAGCCAGTTAAACTGTGGTCCACAGTGTAATTGCTACAAGTTTCAATTGCAGTTTAAACTATTTGGGAACACACAGTTTAATTTTTTTAAATGAAAACCTGTAACCAAGCCTTATTCATTGTGTTCAAATATCTTGTTGCTAATGATATGAGCCTTGTTATGGGAAAACTGGGCTTAAAGCATGTGCGAAAAGTGTTGTACCTGATTAGCCTGTGCAGTCCACAGGCTAATCAGGGACAACACTTTCAGTCTTCACTTGATTATGGTTTAGAAGAGACTTCCTTGGAACTAAAATTGCCATAAAAGCAGAAGGTGTCGCCCTGATTAGCCTGTGCGGACTGCACAGGCTTATCTGGTATCACACTTTGCGCACATGCATTAAGCCTTATTGTCCCAGAACGAGGTTCACATGATAATGGTCATGTTTGTCAAACAAGGATATTTGCGAAGTAACAACGTAATTAAAATTTTCCAATTTGTCTCAGACATTATTCTTTGTGACTTTGTTAACTGCTTCTGTTAGTTTATGTGACTTCATTAACTGCTTCCAACAACCTGTCAGTATCAGTCTCCTTCTATTTGAAGACATTTCGCTGGTAGCAGATGACACAGAAATATTTTCTTACCTCCTGTGGAATTCATATGCATACGGGAATAAAAAGTAATTGATCATTTGTCATTGTTTTGAAGGAATAAAAGAACTGTTGTCTTCCCTTGATTTTTGTCCGCAATGGCAATTAATTAATTAATTTATTCATTCATTCATTCATTTATTCATTCATGCCCTTGTTCCCAGTTATTAATTAATTTATTTATTCATGTGTTTGTTTCTTTCTTTCAGTCATTTATGTATTTATTCTTTGTTCCTTTGTTCATTCCTTCATAAATTTATTAACCCCCGCCAAAGGCGGAGGGATATTGTTTTGGCGTAGTCCGTCTGTTCGTCCGTCCGTCCGGCACGTTTGTGTCCGGAGCCATATCTTGGAAGTGCTTTGGCGGATTTCATTGAAACTTGGTATGAGTATATATATGGATAAGAGGATGATGCACGCCAAATGGCATTGTAAACCATCGGTTAATAATGGAGTAATGGCCCTTTGTATGTTTTCTGTGTCAATGCAGCATGTGGGGGTATAGGTCACGTCTGTGACAAAGCTCTAGTTTTGCGGGGGATATCAATTCAACGAATTTGCTTGTTTACTTTAATTTTGTTAGTTTTAATTGTATGTTACATCTTTAATGGCAATCAACAGATTTAGATAAGGTTAGAATTTTGCAAGCACTACATCCAAGGAGGTCTTCAGTAATAACAGATAACCCCTGCGAAATGTTCTAGACCTGTTCTATAACATTTCTAGAATTGTACTGGAACTTATGACTAGAAGTGTTCTGGAAT